>REGO01001266.1:30364-45849 GCA_010120015.1 Rhombomys opimus
TGAACTGCCATGGGCTACATCTGTGCAGGGGTTCTAGGTTATCTCCATGAATAGTCCTTGGTTGGAGTATGAGTCTCTGGGAAGTTCCCTGTGCTCAAATTTTCTTGTTCTGTTGCTCTCCTTGTGGAGTTCCTGTCCTCTCCAGCTCTTACTATTTCCCACTTCTTACATAAAATTCCATTCACTCTGCCCGACAATTGGCCATCGGGCTCAGCATTTGCTTTGATAGTCTGCAGGGCAGAGGCTTTCAGAGGCCCTCTGTGGCAGGTTCCTAGGTTGTTTCCTGCTTTCTCCTTCTGATGTCCATCCTCTTTGCCTTTCAGGATGGGGATTGAGTGTTTTAGTTAGGGTCCTCTCTCTTAGTTTCTTTAGATGCACAGATTTTAGTGGGTTTGACCTATGTTGTATGTCTATATGAGTGAGTATATACCATGTGTGTCTTTTTGCTTCTGGGACAACTTATTCAGGATGATCCTTTCCAGGTCCCACCATTTACCTGCAAATTTCATGATTTCCTTATTTTTCATTGCTGAGTAATACTCCATTGTATAGATGTATCACAATTTCTGCATCCATTCTTCAGTTGAGGGGCATCTGGGTTGTTTCCAGCTTCTGGCTATGACAAATAAAGCTGCTACAAACATGGTTGAGCAAATGTCCTTTTTGTTTACTTGAGAATATTTTGGATAGATGTCTAGGAGTGGTATGGCCGGGTCTTGAGGAAGCGCTATTTCTAGTTGTCTGAGAAAACGCCAGATTGATTTCCGGAGTGGTTGTACAAGTTTACATTCCCACCAGCAGTGGAGAAGGGTTCCCCTTTCTCCACAACCTCTCCAGCATGTGTTGTCACTTGAGCTTTTGATCTCGGCCATTCTGATGGGTATAAGGTGAAATCTCAGGGTTGTTTTGATTTGCATTTCCCTAATGGCTAATGAGGTTGGGCATTTCTTTAAGTGTTTCTCTGCCATTCGATATTCCTCTATCAAGAATTCTCTGTTTAGCACTGTTCCCCATTTTTAAGTGGATTACTTGGTTTGCTACTTTTCAGCTTCTTTAGTTCTTTATATATACTGGATATGAGTCCTCTGTCTGATAATGGGTTGGTGAAGATTCTTTCCCAACCTGTAGGCATTCACTTTGTTTTGATGATGGTGTCCTTTGCTTTACAGAAGCTTTTCAGTTTCATGAGGTCCCATTTATTGATTGTTGTTCTTTGAGCCTGTGTTCTGTTCAGGAAGCTTTCTTCTCTACCAATGAGTTCTAGGGTATTCCCCACTTTTTTCTAGCTGATTTAATGTGTCTGGTTTTATGTTGAGGTCTTTGATCCACTTGGACTTCAGTTTTGTGCTGGGTGCTAAGTATGGATGTATTTTCATTTTTCTACACGTACACATCCAGTTGGACCAGCACCATTTGTTGAATATGCTACCTTTTTTCCATTGTATGGTTTTTGGCGTCTTTGTCAAAGATCATGTGTCCATAAGTGTGTGGGTTTATTTCTGGGACCTCTGTTTGGTTCCATTGATCCACCATTCTGTTTCTATGCCAGTACCATGCAGTTTTTAAAACTGTTGCTCTATAGTACAACTTAAGATTAGGGATGGAGATACCTCCAGAAGAACTTTTATTGTGGAGGATTGTTTTAGCAATACTGGGTTTCTTGTTATTCCATATGAAGATGAGAACTCCTTTTTGAATCTGTCTGCTTCTTTTTCTAGGGTTTTTAAGTGAGCCATTAAGTTGCTTGAATGAGCTATTTCTAATTTCTTCTTGAAGGCACTTAATGCTATGAACTTTCCTCTTAGCACTGCTTTCATTGTGTCCCACAGGTTTAGGTATGTTGTGTCTTCATTTTCATTGAGTTCTAGGAAGACTTTAATTTCTTTCTTTATTTCTTCCCTGACCCAGCTGTCATTTAGTAGGAAGTTGTTCAGTTTCCATGTGTGTGTAGGCTTTTTGTTATTTCTGTTGTTCTTGAGGTCCAGCT
Organism: Rhombomys opimus; assembly: GCA_010120015.1. Lineage (NCBI taxonomy): Eukaryota > Metazoa > Chordata > Mammalia > Rodentia > Muridae > Rhombomys > Rhombomys opimus. The sequence continues at coordinate 32,352 of REGO01001266.1, forward strand.
TTATTCCATGGTGATCAGACAGGATACAAGGGATTATTTCAATGTTCTTGTATCTGCTGAGGTTTGCTTTGTGACCAACCATATGGTCTGTTTTGGAGAAGGTTCCCTGAGGTGCTGAGAAGAAGGTAAATTCTTTTGCTTACATCTTTTCTACCTCCTCTTATACAGTGTTCTTTGAGACCTGGAGGAACATGAGTGGAACTGAAACATGTTATGTAAAGCAATATAACAAAAAATTGAAAACACAAACATTGCCTGTTTCTGTCATATGCAGAGCCTACATTGTGTGTGTCCTATGAGCTGACTCTATTTTGTAGGTATTGGAACTAGAATGGAAATCCTAGGAGAGGAACACATCCTAAGTGTGGAACAAGGAGGACCAAGAACAATGGAATATTGGTGATGGGAAGTCAAAAGTGAGATGTGGGGAGAGAAGCGAGAAAAGCAGGAGGGAAACGAGAGAAGTGGATGAATAAGAAAAAAGTCATCCTAAAATCAGTTAAAAGCCCAGGTTTTCCTAATTGTATTAAATGGGGGAAAATAACCATCTTAACACAACAAAGACATTCACATGTGGCCTGGAATAAAGATGCAAAAAGAAAATGGTAGCAGGAGGACTTAAAAGGAATAACGGGGAGAATTCAGGATGAAAAAGAAGTGACTTTGCTGCAAATAGAAGTGCGTCTCCATAGCAAACTATGAGTGGTAGAAAGACAGGGACATGGAATGTCTCAGTTGCAAGCTCCTATGAGGACTGAGGACATCATACAATACTAATGAGGAAGAAGCAGATAATTCTCAAGGTTTCTAGTCACAGGTAACGAGTTCTGCTAACATCTCCTTTCAGGAGTGACCCTGTCCAAGATTTACATCAGGGAGAAGCCATGTGCAGCCCAGACAGTGGGAGAAACTAAGCTCATCTATAGAAACATAATTAGGTATGGCACTATTTAATAAAACGGTTATACTAAAGACATGCATGAGTTTGCAAACCAAGCATGCTCTGTACATATGCACAAAAGCCATCTAAATGAAGTATGAAGAATTGTTGACCAAAAGATGAGAAAATGAAACTACTATGCTTTGTTAAATTCTAACTGTCAGTGATGACTTACATGTCTTATATCTGCTCTGTGCACTGCCTTCTCTCCAAGTCCAACTCCAGAGCAGCTACAGCAGGAAGACATGCAAATAAGGCTTCTCTGTGCCCTTGAAAACCAGCCCTGCCCTGACCCTGCAGCTCTGGCAGAAGAGCCCAGCCCTGGATTCCCAGGATCTCACATTCAGTGATTATCACTGACCACAGACCATTAGCCATGGACATGGGGATCAGCTGGATTTTCCTTGTCTTTATTTTTAAAGGTCAGTTATGAAGATGAGATTGTGTGTGCTGTGTGGACATGAAAAGAGAAATTGTTGTTTTGCTGACAGTTTTCTAGCCAGTATTCCTTGTGTTTGCAGGTGTCCAGAGTGACGTGCAGCTTGTGGAGTCTGGAGGAGGCTTGGTGCAGCCTGGAAAGTCTCTGAAACTCTCCTGTGTAGCCTCTGGATTCACCTTCAGTAATAACTACATGAGCTGGGTCCGCCAGGCTCCAGGGAAGGGGCTGGAGTGGGTCGCAACCATTAATACTGGTGGTAGTAGCACCTATTATGCAGACGCCGTGAAGGGCCGATTCACCATCTCCAGAGACAATGCCAAGAACACCCTGTACCTGCAAATGAACAGTCTGATGTCTGAGGACACAGCCACATACTACTGTGCAAGAGACACAGTGAGTAAAGGTTACTGTGAACTCAGACACAAACCTCCCTGCAGGGCGCTCATGACCAGCAGAGGGCGCTGAGAGCACACAGAGCTCTAGGTGACTGAATTCCAGCCTGTTCAGAGAGTCCTGGAGGACATGGAGGGCTGGACTCAGTGTTTGGCCTGCCTGTTCACAGGGATTTTCTCTACAAGTATAGTAGATAATAATCCATGAAGTGTCCAAATGTTCATTCAACTCTCTGTTTCTTTGTGATATGTGTGTGTGTGTTTTTTTTTAATTTATTCATTATAGTGTTTCTCTCTGTCTCTGTATGTCTGTCTCTGTCTCCCTGTCTTACTGTTTTTGTCGCACTGTTTCAGTCAGCCTTTGTGTATTCTGTCTATTCCTTTCTGTTGGTGTGTGTGTGTGTTTGTGGGTGTGTGCATATTGATATGAGATGTCTTACTCTGTAAGTCTACAGGATAATTTTTAAATAAGTTCCATTACTTGGCCTGCATCGTAGCTACTGGTTAGTCTCTTGGCCGGTCACACTACCTCCATGTCCCAGAGTTCTGTTTACTCATTGATACCACACCTACCTCTCTTTGTAGTTGTGCAGAACTAAAAACAGATTTGTGTTCTTATGTGGTATGAACTTGAAGGACAGAACAGTTTCCACAGCTTCAGCATAGAAGATTTTTAAATGTAGGATAAACTCTGACTTGATTAAATTCAGAGCATCACAAGGGTAAAAGTGGGCCTTTTTAGGGATCTGGGCACATCCTAAAGAAGCAAAAGACCTGTGAGTCTGTGGAACCCTATACTCAGGGAAGAGACTCAATAAAAATCCCAGGTGATGAAAGGGTTAGACTAACTTTGTAACCTGTATGTCTTCTAAAGCCTATAGTTTTGAGTTTTAGGTTCAGGTTAAGCTAAAGCCTCTTGGTACCTTTCCAGGGAATGGAGAAATTTGACCCTATCTGTGAGGACAGATAGAAAAAAAAGCGAGCAAGCAATGACCTTCACTTAGCAAAAAGAAGGACCAGACTTTTGTCTTTGAGATAATGTTTCTTAGCAACCAACCCAGATGGCCCCAATTCTTCTTCTGAGTAGGTCCTGACCTCCAGCCAAGAGCCTGCAGCCCTAATCTTCAAGGATGAGCTAACCACTCCACCTTTAATTGCAGCTGCATCCACACTTGGCAGGACTGGCCAAGCCTGAGCACCTAAGACTAACCAATTATCTTACTTCATAGCTTCCTCATCCAAACTTAAATTGCAACTTCTAATTTCCTGAACTTTTTCTTTTAAAAACCTAAGGCCTTTGTCTCCCGGGGCCACTCTTTGCTGACCGGGAGGGGAGACCCCATTGTGCAATGGTTAAATTAAACCTCTTGCTTTTGCAATGAGTCGTGGTCTGTGGGAGTTTCTGGGAAGGGCGCGATCTTGAACTCCTGAGCTGTGAGACCCCAGGTCTTAACAGTGAGAGCACTGTGTGGGGTTCAAGTTAGAGCCATAGCTACTCTGTGGAATTGTTCTTCCTCTTCTGTCCTGCTTTGCCATCAACAGTTCCATTCACCTTTTTGAGGATAATGCTCCTGACAAGGAGCTGAGGCTTTAACATCAGACCCACAACAGCTTCCCAGCCACAGCTGCACTAGGGAATGACTGGAAACTAGTGCTAACTGGAAACTGAGGTCCAGACAGGCTAATAACAGAAACTGATGAATTCTGTGATTCTTCTCAGCTTTCAGAAGACCTTGGTCAACATGTTCTGAGATGTTTGGTTACAGATGAATTCTGAGAGCCAAACACCAACTTTCTTGTAATTTCTGTACATTTGTGAAGGATATGTGCATCCTTGCAGAGCAGGGAAGAGGGAGGAGCCTGGGGAAGCTGAGAGCACAGGGTAGAAGATTGCAGCACTACAGCAAAGGAAGAGAGGAGTCAGATGCTGCTGAATCCCTGTTTCCAAAAGAGGTACAGGAATAGGGCTGAGTTGTCCACAAGATAGAGGCTCTGATTACAGACACCAACTTCTGTCTTGAATCTGTCCACTCTAAGCTCATTCTTCAGCCACCGGTGTTCCAGAATGTGTGTTCATCACTAATATTTATTTCAGTGTTAATTGTCCAGTGGTCACTTCAGTCTGCCTTGAGTCACTGTTCACAGGATCCTACTTGTAGACAAGTGCAGAATCAACATGTTGTCATGTCACAACAGTGTGTAAAAATGCATACATGACAACAATGAACACCCAAGTAGTTTGTGTGCATGGTTTTCAGATCTATGAGTGATGAATTAATGCTGCCAATTTATAGCACATGATTCTCCATTATCAAAAAACCTAAGGACCAATATATTGTCAGCCAAATACAGAATCTGTGTGCAACATCAGGACCGCAGCAGCAGGACCATTGGGATGCAGCCCTGCATCCATCCCACATTAGTCTCCTGTACTCCTCTGTGGTGTGAATAAAGAGCACACATGTCTGGAACACAGCCCTGACGTCTCTGCTGATGACCTCTGCATCAGCTTCAGCATCCATGTTCCTGCCCTGCTTCCCTTCCTCCCCTGACTTCCATTTCTGATGATCAGTGATGCAGATCATAGAAAACTGTATTGGATGTGTGTGTTCTGTGAGGAACATAGCTATCTCTGGAGTTACATGAAAGAGAGAGGATGACAACAGTCACGGAAGACTGGCTGATGCAGGGGGCACCAGAGAGTTTTATTTCATTTTCAGCAAGCTTCATCAAGATGAGGAAGGAGTCCTTGAGGCAAAGGTGTCCCACGGACCCCAGCCTCCCAGTCCTGCTCTGATCCAGTGTCACTGCAGAGTTTGAGTATCTGAACTAGAAGCTCAAAGATGTTGATAATGCACACACTTATCACAGTCTTGGAACTGTCATTACTGAGCCACAGCAATGAATCTGAGACACATGCAGAGTGAGCAGTATTTTCTTCAGTGGATTTCAGTTTTCCAGGGGAAGGAAGCCAGCCTGGATAAATCAAGTTCCCATCAGATGACCGATGGATGAAGTGATCTTTTGCTAAGATTATTGGGTCCTAGAGATGCCATATTGCCTTGCCTTTTGTTGGTTGTACTTTTACACTGGCCTTTACCCCTCTGGCTGTCAGAGGTGTTGGCTGCTTGTTTCTGGTGCCTGCTGGAATCCTGGGTTGGAGACAATTCCCTTCACAGGAAGATCATTATTCCTGAAGTAGGCCTCCTTAGATGTATGGGTATGGCTAACCAAATGGCAGTACTTCTCAGGAATTGCCACAACTCACCTCAGACCTATGGACCTGTGTGGTATCTGTGGCCATTGTAGTCAGGGGCTGTCCTCTCACCAGGAGAAATCTTGGAGACAACTTCCTTGTCGCTGGGTTTCTGGCTCTGAATTTAGTGAGCTGCTGCTGCTGCTGCTCTTACACTGTTTTCTGTGTGCAGCCATCTTGAAGAACCAGGGGCCTCGAGGATCAGTCAGTTTATCTAGGGATAGCTGGTTACACCTTGGAGGATTATCTGGAGACTTATCTCGTGAATCTCAGGCTTCTGAAGGTCTGAGGTTGGAGCTATGTGCATAGGGGATGCAAGATGATGGGGCCGGAAGGAGACTGTTTCTTTTGACAGGACAACAGTGACTGCACAGCCACCAACAGAACAGACTCTGGGCCCTAAAACACCAGCGATTGTGTTTCACAGGTGAGAGGAAACTCCACAGTGTGGGAAGCAATTGGGTCTCAGATCACCCAGCTAAACCCTGGAAGACTTCCCAGGTCCCAGCAGGCACTGGCTTTCCAGCCCAGAGCCACATGCCTGCATGCTTTGATCACCATCCCAGACTGAACTGTGAGCACCACAACACCAGAGACTGGAATTTCCAGTAGAGAGAAAAAAAGTGGGGAATACCCTAGAACTCATTGGTACAGAAGAGAACTTCCTGAACAGAACACCAACAGCACAGGCTCTGAGAGCAACAATCAATAAATGGGACCTCATGAAACTGAAAAGCAAAATATGGCTGTATGAGAGAAAGGGGATGAGTATGAGGGAAACAAGAAAACTGGTGAAATAATAACAAGCTCATTTAAAAGTTAATTAAAAGCAACAGTTATGCTGAGTATATAAAGTTGGAGAAATAAAAACTAACCTAACACAAAGACAGTGATATGTTGCCTGATATAAAATGGAGGATGAGAATGGTAAAAGGGAGTTTAAAGAAATTATGGGGAAACTTCAGAATGCAAAACAGGTCGCTTTGCAGCTAATTCCACAGCCCCATTATAGAAGATTTTTAAATTTAGGATAAATTCCCACTTGACCAAAATTCAGAGCATCACACCAGGCAAAAGTGAGACTTTCTAGGTGTGGAGAGCAGTGGGATGCAGCTACAGACAGTCTGAGAGACAGGCCCAGAAGCGCAATACTGAACTCACAGGGCAATACTGGAAGACATCCAGGAAAGGTGTGCCTGCCTTTTGTTTCCAAGTCTATAGTTTAGCTGGACAGTCCCGGATGCTCCAGGTAACCCAGAAACCTCCAGCACCTGGAAGCAAATGGCCTCTTGCTAAAGCAACACACCTGTGGCCAAGCTTGATGGGCTGAGCTGGATCACCAGGACTCACACTGTCATGTGGAGAGCTGCTTGTTTATCTGCTTTGTTATTTTTCACCTGGGGAAGTAGTTTCTGAAAAGAATTTAGGCATTTCAACACCTTTTTCTTTTTGTACTGATGTGACTTGTTTTTGCTTTGCCTATGAATAATGAACCCTGGAATAAACCCGAGCTGCTTCAGTCAGACTGACAGCCCTCTCTAGCCAATGCCCTGCACAGTGTGATTGTCCTCACTCCTCACTCAGGTACTGTACTACTCTGCCAGCAGGGTCCGGCATCTAGGGGCATGGGCCAGATCCTGAAGAAGCAAAGGTCCTATGAGTCTGTGGAACCCTATACTCAGAGCAGAGACTCAGTAAGAATCCCTGGTGACAGCACTGTGTGGGGTTCAAGTTAGAGCCAACATGGAAATCAGGCAAGACTGGGACCTGTGAACCCAGAAGACTGTCAGTCTCTTCATCATCCTCACATGAACCATACACAACAGACCCAGCACTGAGCAGCTGTGGTGTTGGTAATAAATGTCTGTGAGGCTCCAACACTGAGACATGAGGCCAAGGCAGCTGGTGATTCTCACTGAGCTGCAGTTAGCTGCTAACAGCTCCTAATCCACTCCACAGGTAACATGTCTTTACATCCTCTTATTTATTTGTTATGATTTATTGTGTATAGTTCCCCCAGAATTTAAACAGCATAATGTGTTATCTTTTACCATATTAATCCCCTTTCTTTCCCCCAGGCTTGGAAGGGTCTTATTTGCAAAGCTGTCCCAGATAAAGACGAAAGGACCTGGGGCTCATTCTGAGCTGGAGTTCTTCATCTGAGGCTCAGATGTAGTCAGATGTGGCACAAAGAATCAGAATAGAGCATTCTTCTCTGTGGCCAGTCTAGACAAATCTGGTTCCCATCAGATGACCTGCAGATGAAGTGACTGCACTGTTTTGCTGGGACAAGAACTCTAGCTGGAGGATTACGAACATTCCTTCTTGAGAACCCTTCTGTGGCATGCAGAGAGCAGTCGCCACTCTCTCAGATTATGATTTAAAAAGTAACAGCTTAAAATACAATATCCACTACTTGAGATTTATACTGTAGGTTTGTGTAGCTGATGGATATGAGTGAATCTGTTCATTCACTGTTTCTGAAAACACTCAACATTGGTAGAAGTATTGTACTCTCAAAACAAAATCTCTGATAGTCCTATAATCTTCCTTTGATATATACCTCACAGCTGAGGTAAGCACAGTTCTTTCATGGGTCTCCTGCATGTACAAGTCAACACATTTGATCATATTTTTGTGGTGATTTTGATATATTGTATTGCTTCTTAAAATGGCAGTGATTTTTTTCAAGTAATTTATTTTTTTTTATAGTAAGGAAACTCTTTGCCCTGTGTCGTACAGATTACAATCTGTATCTGCAGTCCTTTTCAGCAATGAACTGACAATGAAGCTTGTCAAAAGCTTAGAGTTAATAAAACAACAAACACCCTGATACAACCTGAACATGTGGAGAGGGTTTCCTGGTCTAAATTTCTGGTCTCTCTGAGAAGTATCAATTAACAGCCCTCCTATGGGATAAGTCTATGGAGAAGGATGATAGCCTGACATACCAAATTTTGAAACCATTACCTCTAAACACAGTATGCTGTCCTGCAGAGAATAACACTGAAATCCAGGAGATTCCCATCTTCTGAACTGGTCACGCATTGATCTCAATCATGAAACATGACTGCACATGATTTACATGATAAACAGTTTCTGGAAATCAGAAGGATATAAATTAAAATTTAAAGTAATTTCCAATATGTCGTGAAAGAATATATGACTCAATTGTGACTGAGCATGGAATCACATTGTTACAATGGTGCTTCAGGTGAACTTCTGTGCCGTTTTGGACATTGCAATTGATAAAACTGTGATAGGAGCCCAGCAAAATATTATCTTGTGTTTCTCTTAGAAGAAAATGTTTAGAAAAGAACTGTTTGCAGTAACATTGTAGAATACATTAAACACAGATTATAATGGACTACACAGTTTTGTGAGGGACAAACATACCTTGACTTCCATGCTACACTTGCTTCTTTTTTTATCACAAAGAAAAACACTTTACCATGCTCTTTCACATAACTTTATATAATAGTGTGTGTGTGTGTGTGTGTGTGTGTGTTACTTCAATATCTCTATTTTTAAAGTGAGCATATTGTACCAGGTCAGACACTGCTATAGCTAACAGGACTTGCTAGGTAAGGTTGATAATTACTTCTCTCCTCTGGTATGCAGCAAAGCGACCTCCTAAACTGTGAGAGCTGCCAGTATAGATGAAGCTTCCAGCTGGTACTAAGCTGACATCTCCATGTTCTATGACTCAAGTCCTTGGTGTCTTCACCAGTAGCATCTGGGTGCCAAGTCTAGAGGGTAAACTAGAGCATGGGCAACACTCTCCAACTTTTAGGCATTGAATGGTTCCAACTAGCCAACATCTCAAAAAAAGACGTAATCTATTTCTAGTACTAGGGTGTTATTTCCTAGCATGACATGTCTAGTTGGGGCATTGTCTCCTGTTACATGATAATTCCACCTTCTTCTATGTGTATATGAGTATGTATAAATGTATATGTATTTCAGGAATCTTCTATAACAGTAGGCATGGGACATAGTGTGAGTTCAAACATTATTTCCCAATAGAACATTCTCAACAAGGACAGGGCACCTCAGACCTCAGGAAGCTCGGAGCTGTACCTGATGAGCAGGTGCTACAGGTCATACTGAGGGCTGGATGATGCTGTAATTTGTGCTTTCCTCTTCCTGCCTAGGAATCTTCCCGAGACCTCTCAATATTTCTGTGAAAATTTCAGACAATTTGCTTGTAATACAACATTATTTTCCTATGGAGGATCTAAGTTACCCATCTGACAGTTTTCCTTTGAATAATTTATTATTTTGGAAGTATGTGAAAATAAGTAACACCTCACTTAATTATTTATTAAATTATAAAGTGCACCTTACCAGTATCAGCACTCTAAAATAGTTTTCAAAAGACATGTGTTCCCATGATATATAATGCAATTGTATTCCACAAAAAAGGTACATTTCCCATCACTGTTCACATATTCCATGTTTGAATATTCAGGAAGTTTGTAAAAATCATTTTCCCTGAAATCTCAAGAACAGTCCTTTCCCAGATACTACTTGAATTGCACAGTCTTGAAAAAGTATGAGTCATTACCTGTGTTGATATCAACAACACTTCTTGTAACAATTCTTTAAAAAATAGTACTGCATTTTTCACAGTTTATATTATCTGCCAAGAATATATAAATATCTGGGCCAGAATCTCACCATCTGCCTAGACTGGTTGGCCAGGGGGTCCCAAGGCTCACTCTGTTTCCAGATCCCAGAGATAAGCTTACTCGTTGGCTACCTACTTCTTTTTGTAGTTATGGAGAACTAAATACAGATCTGTGATTTTCTGTGGTAAGATCCTGAGGCACAGACCTATCTCGTCAGCCCACAATTTTTTTAAATATAGTAAATACACTGAATTGGAAAAAATGAGGAGCATTACAGAGGGAAAAGTGATTCTTTGTAGGGATCAGGATCAGATCCTGAAGAAGCAAAGGACACGTGAGACTGTGGAACCCAAGATTCATGGTAGAGACTCAGTAAGAGTCCCTGGCTAGAGCCCTGTGTGGGGTTGAAGTTGGAGCCAGCATGGAAATCAGGCAGAACTGTGACCCGGGAACCCAGATGAGCTTCAGTCTCTCCATCATCCTCACATGAACCATACACAACAGACCCAGCAATTACCAGCTATGGTTATGGTAATAAAATGTGTGATGTCAAGTCTAGAGGGTAACCAAAAGTGGGCAATACCCTGCAATACCTGAGAATAGGTTTGTCCCTGCTAGCTAACATCTCAAAGTCTAACCTTAGTCCTAGGGTTTTATGTCCTAGCATGAAAGGGACTAGTTGGAGCATTGTCTCCTGTTACGTGATAACACCTTCTTCCACTTGTATATGTGCATGTATACGTTATAAGTATTTCAGGAATTTTCTAAAGTAAATAGGTATGTGACACAAAGTGAATTCAAACATTACTTCCAAGAGAACATTCTTAACAAGCACCTCAGACCTCAGGAAGCTCAGGCTGTACCTGATGAGCAGGTGTTACAAGTCATGCTGAGGGCTGGATGATGCTGTAATTTGTGGATTCCTCTTCCTAATTAGGAATCTTCCTGAGATCTCTCTATATTTCTGTGAAAATCTCAAGACAGTTTGCTTATAACCTAACATTATTTTCCTATGGAGGATCTAAGTCAACCATCTGACAGTTTTCCTATGAATCATTCGTTATTTTGGATGTATGTGGAAATAAGCAACACCTCACTTAATTTTTTATTAAATTATAAAGTGCACCTTACCTGTATCAGCACTCTAAAAATAGTTTTCAACAGACATGTGTTCCCAAGATGTCTAAAGCAATTGTATTCCACACAAAGTTACATTACCCATCCCTGTTCACATATTCCACGTTTGAGTATTCAGGAAGTTTGTAAAAATTATTTTCCCTGAAATCTCAATAACAGTCCTCTTCCAGATATTACTTGAATTGCACAGTCTTGAAAAAGTATGAGTCATTACCTGTGTTGATATCAACCACACTTCTTGTAACAATTCTTAGAGGAAGACAATACAGCCAGTCCTGATGAGACCTGATAGGCTAGGGTCAGATGGAAGGCGAGGAGGACCTCCCTTTTAGTGGACTGGAAGGAGAAGAGGAAGGGAGAGGAGGATTGGGAGGGGATGAGAGAAGGGGCTACAGCTGGGATACAAAGTTAATAAATTATAATAAATAGAAATTAAAATTAACACACATGGCATATACTCATTCATATAGTCTTATAAGATATAATAAACATAATGAAATCTATACACCTAAAGAAGATAAACAAGAAAGAAGACCCAGGGTAAGATGATCAATCCTCACTTAGAAAGACAAATGGGAGGTGCATTGGACTTAGGAGAAAACAATTAACAGGACAGGAGCCTACTGCAGAAAGTCCCTGAATGACTTTACCTAGCAGTGTATCAAAGCAGATACTAACGCTCATAACCAAACCTTCGGCAGAGTGCAGAGTACCATGTGAAAGAAGAAGGAGTTTGTATGACTTGCAAAGGATAAGAGCTTCACAAGGACCAAATATATCTGGGCACAGGGGTCTTTTCTGAGACTGACACTCCACCAAGGACCATGTATGGATATAACCTAGAACCTCTGCTCAGATGAAGGCCTTGGTAGTTCAGTAACCAATTGGTTTCCCATAGTAAGGGGAAGAGGGAATATTTCTGACAGGAACTCAATGGTAGGCTCTTTGACCTCCCCACTCCCAAAGGGAGGAGCAGTCCTGTTAGGCCACAGAGGAGGACTTTGCAGCCAGTCCTGAAAATACCTGATAAAACAGGATCAGATGAAAGGGGAGGAGGTCCTCCCCAATCAGTGGACTTGGAAAGGGGCAGAGAGGAGATGAGGGAGAGAGGGAGGGTTTGGGAAGGAATGAGGGAAGCAGGATACAGCTGGAATACAGAGTTACTAAATGTAACTAATAAAAAATAAATTAAAGATAAATTTTAAAAATAAATAAATAAAGCAAATAAAATTAAAAAATAATATGTAGCGGGGGAGCCAAGATGGCATCGCTAGGAGAGCACTGTGTCTGAGAAGCGGGACAGCACTCTCCGTGCAGCGACCAGAAGACTGAACTCTGGGCCCTAAAACTACAGAGATTGTGTTTCCCAGGTGAGGGGAGGCTCCCACAGCATGGGAATCAGTCCGGTCCACTCTCGGGCTGCCCAGACAGAACCAGAAGAAATCCCGGGTAATGCAGGCACTGGGTCTTAGACCAGAGCCTCATGCCTGCGTGTCACAATTACTTTCCCAGGCTGATCAGTAGGCACAAGGGTGCCTGAGACTCGGAGTCCCAGTCACAAGAAAAACCCACGGGGAAAGAAAGTTGCAAGTCTGATCACAGGTCACCCAGTCTTTCCCTGAAAGGTCTCGCAGACCTTGGGTACCTGCCACAATCACAACTGAGCTCCCACCACACTTGGAGAGCTGCAAGCCCAGCTCCCTGATACAGAGGAGCTGTGTGCCCCAGTGCCAAAGAGACTGGGAATCCCTGTCCAGAGAGGGCCCCACAGAGAAGGAAGAAACCGACTTTGCCTGGGGAAAGTCTAGCAGACCCCAGATCGCAATCAGGCGAGTATGCCCAGCCATCACAGATCCAGGCCCAAGCAGGGAACACAGAGTTATTGGGAACCCTGCTCCCACAGACTAGCAGGCAGGCGCATGCTCCACCAGCCCAGAGGCCTGCTTTGTACCAACTACTCCTTAGAGACAGAACTGTGTGCCCCAAGACACCAGAGTCTTAGCGACACTGTCTGGAGAAGCCCTCACAAGGAACAAGGAACAAAGCAAAGGGGACGGACTTAGGCAACCCAGTATATCCCCAGAAAAGGACCCACAGACAGGCCAAACCCAGGGAACTGCTGTGCCCAGATAGCCTGCTGTTACCAGGAGAGCAGTACTCACCCGCCACAGATTACCTCTTGGATTCTGGGGCACAGAGCCCCAACCTCAGACATACAAAAGACCGGGAACCCTGAGATCAACCCCCAGATACTGCTCCAAGGGGGAACCAGTTATCCCTAACAAAACTGACCAAACCACGGGACACACAGGTTATAACAGCTGATCACTAAATTTACAGCAAGAAACCCAGAAGGAGGGCAGCTGTCTCCAGGACTTCTGGTGAGAGGATAGCTCTCTTGACTAATCAGGACCACAGTTACCACCCAGGTCTCTCTGCCTGAGGTGAGCTATAGCAACTCCTGAAAAACACCGGCCATCCAGTGAGTATACCCAAAAAGCAGAGAAGGCTTCCTTCAGGAAAAAGCATCTTCCTGCCAAAGGGATTCTCTCCACCACAGGAGTCCAGGAACAACCAGAAACTAACTTCAAACACCTAAGATAGCCCAATGGGTAGAGGACAGTGTAAAAGTTCAACCAGCAAAAGCCAGAGCAATATGGCATCTCCAGAACCCAGTTATCCAGGGGCAAATAACCCTAGACA
>REGO01001266.1:56372-74194 GCA_010120015.1 Rhombomys opimus
AACAATTTGGCAGTTTCAAAACCCCTCTTTGTAGTAATGTAATTTGTTTTTGCTTTGCCTATAAAAAAGCAAAAATCTGGGCTTTTTGACTCTGGGCTCAAACAGGATCAGGTCGGAATGGAAAGGATTTTGATGAGAGTTTTTAAGGTATATAGAATGTTACAGAAGGTTAGTAAATATGTTATAAAAAGCCAGAGAGTTAATATGATTTAAAAAAGAACTCTATTTAAATGTTATAATTCATTTAAAAGGCTGGTGATTCCTCATTGCAAAATGTTTCTTATGCTTTTTTTAAGGTGAAAAAATTCTAGCTGATAGGTTTGGTATGGCTAAAATAATTCTTACAGTTTAAGATTGTTCTGTGCTGTTCTGTGGGGGGGGGGTTATGGATGCTCCACAGTGTTTGCTATATCATCATCAGCATCTAATGGCTATGTTTGGTCAGTCGCAGCCTGCGCTAACACATGGCTAGCCACCATGATAGTTCAGGGATAGCAAGTAAAGCTGTAGTTTTGCTGCCATATTTGCTTAGGGCTTCCAGCTGAGTTCAGTTACACGTGGCCAGCTGCCATGCTGGTCCGGAGATAGAGAGGGTAGAGCCAGGAGATTTCGATCATTTTTATTTAGGTCTCAGTTATGTTCAGTCATCTGATTAGTGCTAAATGCAAAGCTTTTTACTGTTCAATTTTAATGCAAGTGGTAGGAGCAGCAAGGTTTACTAGCCTCTCTATAAGCTGTATCTGATTAAAAGGTTTGCTTTAATTTTGATGCTAACAACTACAGTTGGTTAGGATGTTGAGCAATACCTAGTGTCTTTGTTTAGTTTTTTTAAGGTTAAGCCTAAGATGGGTAACTAAAGTTGCCTTTATAAATCTACTTAAAATATGGTTCTAAATAGCATTCTGTTTTATAGGATGCAGTTTAGAGCAGATGATAAAGATAAACAAAGTGTAACTCAAATATTCTGGCCTTCAGGCTTGTCAGAAATCTAATAAATATGGCATTTTAACATATGTAAGCTTATTATGACAAAGTCCAACCTGTTGATGCATCTTTTCAAGTGTCTAGCACATCTGTGCAAATAACAGAGTTATCTGCAGTATTGGCTGTGTTTTAAAGTTCTAATAAGCAATCTTTAAATACTTTTACAGATAGTGCCTGTGTAGCTTAGTCTTTACCTAGGTTAGGGATTGCAAATTAAATTTAGACATCTTCTCCTGCTAAAATTTTATTTTTTACAAATTCAAAATTTGATACAAAAAAAGAACTTTTCCTTTTACATTGGACATTTACAAGCTCATTCTAACCTTCCAGGACCTTTAACTAAGGTAATTATAAAGCTGACTTGTTTAAACAATGTCCTTCTTGTGTTGTCCTTTTGCCTACTTCCCATCTTGGGGTCAATCCCTGTGGCCTTGTACCTAATGTTATTTGGCAAGTGGATGTTACACATATTCCTAAATTTGGTAATTTAAATTATGTTCATGTTTTTGTTGACACTTATAGTGGTTTTATATTTTCCACACTCCAAACAGGTAAATTCAGAAAAAATGTTATTGCTCATAAGCTGTCAACAATTGCTATGTTAAAACTTCCAACACAACTTAAAACAGATAATGGCCCTGGCTATGTTGGAAATATGTTTTCAAAATTTTAAGAGCGGGCCCCCAGAGACATAAGCCTCAGGTTGTTAGGGGACAAAGCACAGGGAAGCTCAGGGGTTGCAGTCCTGGCAACCCCTAATTGGATGAGGGGCTAGGTAGCTGACTTTCAGGTCTGGTCAGTCCTGGCCAGACACCTGGGGAATATCAGATCTTTAATTCATGTTCAGAATTTCCTGCTAGTGGGGATGTGGCTAAAAAAAGGTGGGAGAGTGATTAGCATCAACCTATGTCTTCTCTGAGGAGCGAGCCTGAGAGAAGGTCAGGGGCTCTTCAGGAAAAGAATTGAGTCCATCTGGGTTGATTGCTAGGTGATGTTATCTCTCAAGCCTAGATCTGGTCATTCTTCTTTGCAGAGTGGAGGTCTTTGCTTGCTCACTTCCTTATCTCTGCCCGAGCAGAGGACTAGGGCCTGGGGTGGTTACATTCCTCCATATTCTGGAAAAGTACTGTGAAGCTTTAATTAACACTTTAATTAACAAGGGCCTGAAACTCGAAAATATGGACGTTCAGCTTCAGAATGTTTCTGGCATATGGATACACAAAGACAGTTTGCTACTGTCCTATGGAAAGATCCTTTGGACAACAAGTGGCATGGCCCAGATCCTGTCCTGATACGGGGCAGAGGAGCAGTTTGCATCAATTCTAAAGAGATCGATGCAGCCAGATGGTTTCCAGAATAATTAGTAACGCATATAGATAATAATAATAACACTCATCAGTCCAGGGTAAAAGAATTACCCTGAGAACATATTCCTTTTATATCTCTTTGCAGAAATGATGGAGGAAAAACAACTGTTTCCATGGACCATGATCCTTTGCCTCCCGCTGATATATGTTCAGGGTGGACTTAAGCAGCACAGGAATGGGCTCCTTCCCTATCTCCTTCCTTTCCTTGGTCCCCTGCTTATCTTATTGATAATTCTTTCAATAGGACCTGTTCTTTTCAATAAAATGATGGCTTTTATTAAACAGCAGATTGATCCAGGTGCACTATCAAAGGCTGGGGATGGTCAGCCAAGACTATGAATAGGCCTAATGCTAATCATCCCAGTGAGCTGAACCGGTTAGCCAGTGATGGGTAAGAGAATCCACAGTGGTCTTCTGCTCCCCTCTTTTGCCGCCAAGACAGGAGCTCAGCCAATCGCTGCTGATCTATCACAGCGGACTTAGCAAGGGGCCCCTTGCTGCCCCCTGAATTTTGGCATCTGGCTCGACCGGACTACTGCCCGGATACAATAGTGCATTCCTGGCTGACCTGGGGCTTTCGATAAGATCATCTTCCTGAAATACCTTAAATCCTAATCTCCCTCAGGGCTTCCTAAGTAACTCTTTGAGGAACTTTCCAAATTACCATTATTAACACATCTTGGTGGGCCATCCTGTGATTTCTAGTCACTTAGTAACCCTGCCAAGGCAATTACATTACTTCTGCTTCTGCCCTTCAACGAAGAGGCCATACATCAAATTAATGCCACTGATTTTCAGGAATGCTGGGTGTGTCACTCACCACGGCCACCCTTCTACAAGGGCATAGCCTTACCCTTAGAAGTAATTACAACTAATAATTCTAATGCCTTACGGTGGCAGCACCCAGAGGGGCTCAGCCTTACAGTCACACAGGTGTCCAGAATTGGAACGTGCCTATTGGGACCTTCTATGCTTCCCCCGGTGGCTTTACAAGAAATCTGCAATATTACTCTTGTAAACTCAAGCTTTACATATATTGTTGCACCTAATGGCACTTATTTTGCCTGCTCCACTGGTCTTACTCCTAATCTTGTAAGCTCCACCTTTTTAGTCCATAGAGATTACTGCATCCTTGTACGGCTTTTCCCAAGGCTGACTATACATTCTAAGGATGAGTTCCTTCGGTTTTGGGAAAAAGGGGTACGTCTATCTCGAGTTAAATGTGAGCCCTTAACTGCCATTACTCTAACTGTAATTCTAGGGCTTGGAGCCGCTGGAGCTGGTACAGGCATAGCCTCCCTAATGACCTCCCAGCAACAATTTAATCAACTCTCCCTAGCAGTGGACAAAGACCTACAAGATTTGCAAAAAGGCTTACAGGACCTAAAAGATTCTATGGTGTCCTTATCTGAGGTAGTTTTACAAAACAGGCGTGGTCTAGATTTGGTTTTTCTCCAGGAAGTCGGACTCTGCGCTGAGCTCAAGGAAGAATGCTGCTTTTACACTGACAAAACAGGTTTAGTGCAAAGCAGTATCGATAAGGTTCGCTCCAGTTTGGAGGAACGAAAATGGAACAGAGAGAAACAAGAGTCCTGGTATCAAAATTGGTTTTCCACATCCCCATGGCTAACCACTCTGCTTCCCAGTCTGCTAGGACCTTTTGTAGGTATCCTTTTGCTTCTCTCTTTTGGCCCCTGGGCCTTTAATCGATTGACAAGCTTTGTTAGGAGTCAGGTGGATTCTGCAATCAAGCCCGTGGGAGTCCATTACCATCGCCTCGCCACAGAAGAAGAGTCTACCGTTGACCTGCCAAAGGACCAAAACAACCCCACATCTCGACCCTTAGACTTCACCTCCCTACAAAAATCAACCCGGGGGTGGAAATTCTGGTCCTGCCCCTCCAAATAATAACTCAGATTTCTGTGACCCCTCATATACTATTTGGCTACTAAACACATTCCTTCCAGGATCCTTATGGAGCTTTGATGGTCTTACTGAGAGCAAGATGTGTTACATTTCCACAAAGTGAGTGGTCTGCTAAGTCAGAGACAGAACGGGTGGATAAATCTCCACCCGCCTAAGACAGGACGACCTCGCCAGGAGGAGGCCGATCCAATGACGGGTAAGGCTCCAGCACTGCCCTTCTAACAGGCTCAGACCCCGTTTGTGCCCCTTGTACTATGGTCAATCTAAATAGCCTTGTCAAAACCAATGGCCTATGAGTGACAACGCTTTACGTACTCTGGGGAACGCTCACCTCTCTGGTGCCGGTTTGCTCCTTTGGATCCAAAATTTTGTTTACTCTTAAACAAAAATAATTGGCTGCCAAAATGAGCTCTTCTTTGGGACACCATTAGAGGGTCACAGTAACCTCCCTATCCCCGTTCTTATATACAGAGAAGGGGGAGATGTTGGAGACAGGCCCTGAGAAACCTCTGACCTTTTCTCATTCCCCCCACCCTGCTGCACCTGGTTGACCAACATCCTGCTTGACAGTTACAGAAATGTGCTAACTGTACCTTGACGTCCTAATATAACTGCAAAGTGTTCCAGGCCCCGGGCCAAGAAAATTCTGTAACTTCCACCCTGCCCCTTCCTGAGTTGAGAGGCTCTAAAGTGTGCCTTTCCAACCTACCCCTCCCTGAGTAAAAAGGATTCTACACTGCGCTCCTCCCTCCCCCCGCCCCTGTCTAAGGTTGGCCTTAAAAGCCTACTTCGGTTCAATAAAATTTGACTCTTGACAAGTGCACATTTGCTTGAGTCCTTCCTTTCTCCTGCTCATCTTTTACAGGCTGCGACCCCCTTTGCCCCCACGAATAACTAGGTCCCGCAGGTCAGGGCAAGTTGCGCCCAACGTGGGGCACGAGGTATGGATCAAGTCGGAAGGACCCTTGGAGTAAAGACCTTGATCAAGGTCGGGGCATGTAGGCTAGCCAAGACAGTGTGAGCCCTAGATAGTGCACTCAAAGGGTAACTTGGTGAAATTCCCTAACTGGATTCTGGAGTAGCATGGGCCAAGTGACATGATTTTGCTGTCAAAGGAAAGCTGAGTGTGCTTGCTTAAATGACAGCAGAGCAAAGCTCTGACCACAGTCTGACACATACAGTGTGATGACAGTGTATAATTATCCATGGTGTTGCCTGAAGTAGAACAATTAGGAAGCATATTGAAACCTTGTTCACTTTGTATGAGCATATAACTCATAATTGAGACATACAGACACGGAAGTTGGCAGAACACCCACACTGTCTCCTGACCTGTGGAGTGAAGTTAATTCTGGAGGAAATGGCCTAATGAAAGGCATTAACGCTTCCTCTACTAGGGAAAGTAATGAACCAATATGAACCCAGGAGGGACATTACTGCAATATTCAAAAACGTGAAAGGTGCAAAAACGTTAAAGTTCTTTTTCCTTCTCATTTGACTCTCCTATTTGCCCACATGTCCAACAGAAATTCTCTTCACAGTAAAAAGTACTGGAAAGCCCACCAGTTGAGTCTCAACCTGTCTCAGAGTTGTGACAATTCAAACACAAAGCTCCAAAATTGAGAATGTCACATAGAAACACTAGCCAGGATCACAATTGCAAGTAACACATTTATCATTTTATATTCTTAATTAAATTTCTATGTTTTATATTAATTTCAGTTTATTCACTTTGTATCCCAGCGGTAGCCCCCTCCCTCATTCCATCCCTATCCCATACTCCCTCCATCTCCAACTATGCCTTATTTTATATTTCTAAGTGAATAGCATTACTTAATGAAACATGTGCTCTGTGTGAGCATACAAATAATTTAAATGGAGTGTTATAAAACTCTAAAAGGCACAATTGTTTTATAAAATAACCTTTCTTGAATTCTAAAATTCTTTCAATACCCACCAATATTTTTGGTCTTCCATGAGCATAGCATTCCCTCTGAGTCATGGAGCAGAGAACATATTTAGCAGGAAGATATGCAAATAAGGCATCCCTCTCCTATTGAAAACCAGCTCAGCCCTGACCCTGAAAATCTCATTTTTTAATTGGATTGCTTGATTTATTGCTTTTTAACTTCTTTAGTTCTTTATATAGTCTAGATATTAGCCCTCTATCAGATATAGGGTTGGTGAAGATCCTTTCCCAGTCTGTAAGCTGTCATTTTGTTCTGATAACAGTGTGCGTTGCTCTACAGAAGCTTTTCAGTTTCATGAGGTCCCATTTATTGATTGTTGCTCTTAGAGTCTGTGCTGTTGGTATTCAGTTCAGGAAGTTGTCTCCTTTACCAATGAGTTCAAGGCTCTTCCCAACTTTTGCTACTGACAGGTTTAGTATGTCTGGTTTATGTTGAGGTCTTTGATCCACTTGGACTTTAGTTTTGTGCAGACTGATAAATATGGATCTATTTGCATGTTTATACATGTAGACATCCAGTTAGACCAGCACCATTTGTTGAAGATGCTGTCTTTTTCCCTTGTACAGTTTTAGATTCTTTGTCAAAAATGAAGTATCCACAAGTGTGTGGGTTTATTTCTGGGTCTTTGATTTGATTCCATTGATCCACCATCCTATTTCTATGCTATTACCATGCATTTTTTTGCTATTGTTCTGTAGTACAGCTTGATACCAGAGATGGAGATACCTCCAGACGATGTGTTGTTGTACTGGATTGTTTTAGCAATCCCTGGTTTCTTGTTTCTCCACAAGAAGTTGAGAATTGTTCTCTCAAGGTCTGAAAAGAATTGTGTTGGTATTTTGGTGGGAATTTCATTGACTATGTAGGTTGCTTTTGGCAGGATGACCATTTTAACTGTGTTAATCCTTCCAATCCTCGGGCATGGGAGACCTTTCCATCTTCTGATATCTTCTTCAATTTCTTTCGTCAGAGACTTGGAGTTTTTTTGGAAAGGGTGTTTCACTTGCTTGGTTATAGTTACACAAAGGCGCCTCATGTTATTTGTGGCTATTCTGAAGGGTGTATTTTCCATAATTTCTTTCTCAGCACTTTTGTCTTTTGAATACAAGAGGGCTACTGATTTTTTTTTTTAGTTAATTTTGTATACACCCACTTTGTTGAAGGTGTTTATCAGCTGCAGCTGAAGAAGTTCTCTCCTGGAATTCTTTGTCATCACTCATGTATACTATCATATCATCTTCATATAGTGATACTTTGACTTCTTCCTTTCTGATCTGTATTCTCATGATCTCCTTTAGTTGTCTTAATGCTCTAGCTAGGACTTCAAGTACTATGTTGAAGCGATATGGAGTTAGTGGGCAGCTTTGCCTTGTCCCAGGTTTCAGTGGAATTGATTTAAGTTTCTCTCCATTTATTTGATGTTGGCTACAGGCTTGATGTATATTGTCTTTACTATGTTGAAGCATGGGCCTTGTACCCCTGATCTCTTCAACACTTTAAACGTGAATGGTTGCTGGAATTTGTTAAATGCTTTTTAGCCATTTAAGAAGATTATCATGTGGTATATCTCCTTCAGTTTATTTATATAGTGGATTACCTTGATGGATTTCTGTATATGAAACATTCTCACATGCATAGGCTGAGGCCTTCTGGGTCATGTTGGATATCTTTGATGTGTTCTTGGATTCGGTTTGTAAGTATTTTATTGAGTATTTTTGCATCCGTTTTCATAAAAAATAAGGTCCGAAGTTCTCTTTTTTTTGTTATTGTTATTGGGTCTTTGTGTGGTGTAGATAGGAAGATGACTGTGACATCATAGAATGAATCATATGACCTGACAGTGAAGGTCAAGAAACAGAACACAATGAAAAAACAAATCAATAACAACAACAACAAAACCCAGGGCCAGATTGCTTTAACACATAATTCTACCAGACTTTCAGAGAACAGCTAATACCAAAACTCCTGAAACTATTCCTAGAAAGAGAAACAGAAAGAAAATTGCTAAACACTTTCCATAAGGCACAGGCACCCTGATACCTAAACTACACAAATACTTAACAAAGAAAAACAGTTTCAGATAAATCTCCATTATGAGCATTCATGCAAAAATACTCAATAAAGTACTCACAAACAAAATCCAAGCACAATCAAAATCACCACTTACCATGATTAAGTAGGCCTTATCCCAGGGATGCAAGGATAGTTCAACATATGAAAATCCATCAATATAAACAATCAGAAAAACAATCCTAAGAAAAAAATTTACATGATCATCTCTCTACCTGCTGAAAAAGCATTTGACATAATCCAACACCCCTTCATGTTAAATGTCTTAGAGAGATCATGAAGAGCTTAAGATAGCCTGAGTATAACTCCATTTTGAAATAAAGATCTTGACTGGGAACTGAATTCAGGCACCAGGAAATATCACAGAGTGTACACCTGGCAGAAAACAAAGTTAACTCTCTTAGCAACAGCCTTCAGGAAATATAACAGAATAAATGCTTCATAGAAAATAGAGACCAACTCCCTGGCAATAATCAATGGGAATCGGTTCAGAATCAGGTGGGAAAATTCTCCCCAATGTTTCAGATAAGGTTTAGAAAAATAGCCATTGATTATATGCCTTAGCCATTGTGATTGTGTGCCTCAGAAAAGGTCACCCCGCCCTGCTAAACTTCACCCACTTCTGTAACGCCAAGGCTTGTGCTACCCTGCTTGCTGCCATGGAAATCCCCCTGCTCACAGACTTTCCCTTTAAAAATCCTGTTCACTCAGAGCTCGGGGTCCCACTTCTCTACTGCTGTGCCAGTGAGACTTGGGTCCCGAGTTTGATCGCTCTCGTAATAAAGCTCTCTTGCAATTGCATCAAGTCATCTCCTGGTGGTCTCTGAGGGTCCTGTGAACCTGGCATAACAATCAGGGATACAAGGCACATAATTAAACACAATAAAGGAAATATACATCAAGCCAATAGCCAGTCTCAAATAAATGGGGAGAAGATTAAAGCAATTCCACTAAAATCAAGGACAGGACAAGGCTGCCCACTCTCTCCATATCTACTCAATATAGAACTTGAAATTCTAACCAAAGCAATAAGATAACTAAAGGAAATCAAGAGGATACAAACTGGAAAGGAAGAATTCAGAGTATTACTATTCAGAGATATGATAGTATACATAAGAGACCACAGAAATTCCAACAAAGAACACATATGCCTGAAAACTATATTCAGCAAAGTGCATGAATATAAAATTAACTAAAAAATGATAGACTCTTTTATATAAGTAACAAACCTGTTGAGAAAGAAATTATGAAAACAACATCATTCAAAATAGCCACAAATAATATAACATATCTTCCTGTAACTATAAATACGCAACTGAAAGATCTGTGTGACATGAACTTCAAGCCTTTAAAGAAAGAAATTGAAGATATCAGAAGGTGGAAATATCCCCAATGCTCATGGATCAGTAGGATTAACATAGTCAAAACAGCAGTCTTACCAAAAACAGTTCAATGCAATTCCTATCAGTTTTCTAACACAATCCTTTACAGACCTTGTAGGAGCAATTATCAACATCATATGAAAAAATAAAAATATGGGATATTGAAAACTATCCTGTAGAACAAAAGAATTCCTGAAGTATTTCAGTTCCTGACATCAAGCTGTACTACAGAGCAATAGTAATAAAAACTGCATGGTACTGGCCTAGACACAGATTGGTTTATCAGTGAAATTGAATCAAAGGACCTGAAATAACCCATGCACTTGATTTCTTACAAAGAAGCCAAAACCAGAGAATGGAAAAAAGAAACATATCCACCCAATGCTGCGATCTACCTGGATGTCTGCATGTAGAAGAATGCAAATACAAGCACACTAATCAGCCTGCACAGAATTCAACTACAAGTTTCTCAAAGAACTCAACATAAAACTGAAGCCACTAAAACTAGAAAAGAAAGTGGGGAATCTCTTAGAATAAATTGGTATGGGAGGCTACTTTCTGCATAGAACACCAACAGCTCAGGCACTAAGATTTACAATTAAATGAGACCCCTTAATACTGAAAAGCTTTTGCAAGGAAAAGGACACTGTAAATAGGAAAAATGACACCTGCAGCATGTGGAAAGATTTTCCACAACCCTATATCCAACAAAGCACTAACATCCAAAAAATGTAAAGAACTCAAGAAATTAAACACCAACAGATTAAATAACCCAATTAAAATGGGGTACAGAGATAAACACAGGATTCTCAACAGAGGAATTTCTAATGGCCAAGAAGCACTCAAAATCTCAAGTGACAACAAATGCTGGAAAGGATGTGGAGAAAGGGGAACCCTCCTCCATTTCTGGTGGGAGTTTTAACTTGTACAAGCACTTTGGAAATCAGTCTGACACTTTGTCAGACAATTAGGAATGGTACTTCCTCAAGATCCAGCTATACCACTCCTAGTCATATATCCAAAAAATGCTCAAGTACACAACAAAGACATTTGCTCAACCATGTGCATAGCAGCTTTATTCATAAGAGCAAGAGCCTGGTAACAAACCAAATACCCCTCAGTGGAGGAATGGATACAGAAATTGTGGTACATTTACACAATGGACTACTACTCAGCAATTTAAAACAAGGAAATCGTGAAATTTGCATGAAAATGGTGGGAACTAGAAAAGATCATTCTGAGTGAGGTATCCAGAAGCAGAAAGACACACACGGTGTATACTCACTTATAAGTGGGTATTGGGCATATAATATAGGATAAACATACTAAAATCTGTACACCTAAAGAAGCTAAGCAAGAAGGAGGACCCTGGGTAAGATGATCAGTCCCCACACAGAAAGGCAAATGGGATGGACATTGGAAGAGGGAGAACACTTGGACAGGACAGGAGCTTACCACAGAGGGCCTCTGAAAGACTCTACCCACCAGGGTATCAAAGCAGATGTTGAGACTCATAACCAAACTTTAGGAAGAGTGCAGGGAATCTTATGAAAAAAGGGGGAGACAGAAAGATCTGTAAGGGACAGGAGCTCCACAAGAATAGCAAGAGAACCAAAAAATCTGGGCTCAGGAGTCTTTTCTGAGACTGATATTCCAACCAAGGACCATTCATGGAGATGACCTAGAATCCCTGCACAGATGTAGCCCATGGCAGCTCAGTCTCCAAGTGGGTTCCCTAGTAAAGGGTACAGGGAATGTCACTGACATGAATTCAGGGGCTGGCTCTTTGATCACCTCCTCCTGAGGGGGGAACAGCCTTACCAGAACACAGAGGAAGATAATGCAGCCAGTCCTGATGAGACCTGATAAGCTAGGGTCAGATGGAAGGGGAGGAGGACCTCCCCTATTAGTGGACTTGGAGAGGGGCATGGGAGTTGATGAGGGAGGGTGCCATTGGGAGGGAATAAGGAAGGGGCCTACAGCTGGGATACAAAGTGAATAAACTCTAATTAATATAAAAAATTAAAATTAAGATAAAAACACACAAAAATTAAAATTAAAAAATTATTGAAAGTCCTTAGTCATCATTGAAATGCAAGTCAAAACAACTCTGAGATTCCATATTATACCTGTCAGACTGGCTAAGATAAAACCTCATGGAACATGGTCCTCATGTAGGACCTCTGACAGCTGTGGCAGGGTCTGACTCCTGCACCTACACTTGGATCCTGACAACATAACAAAGATGCTTCATATAGCCTCAAGAGAAGAAGGTGATCCTTGATATGCCAACTATGTTGACACCCATGGGAGGTCTCCCCATCTCTGGGAGGACAAGGAGAGAAAAGGGGGAGAAGAGGGAGTAGTGTAAGTGCAACATTTATTCACCTGTTTCAATGTGGTCTCAGAGGCTTACTGTCTCTTTCTGCTATTATGAGTCTAGTCCTGGATTCTTCTAGCCTCCATTCACTCTAACTTAGGCCTAGAATATTTTCAGCCTCTGAGAATTCCTGCTTAATAAGCTCATACTTTTGTACTCATTTTGAGCTCTGGGCTGGCTGGTTCTACTCAGGTGTACTTCCTGATATCTTCCCAACACAAACCTCTTAGAACTTCTAGACAGTTTAAAGTCAATTAAAGCTGACCCTGTTTATATATGTTCATCAGAGGCAAGGAATACAGACTAGAACTCGTACCAGTGACCACATTTTCAAATAGATGAATTCTCTCTCTCCAGGAAGGAGCTATAGCCAAGAATTGCTCACTAAAATTTAAGGCTTGGAAAGAATCTGCACATCTACAATATGTATTTCCTTGGCTTGGTCTCAGGTTGGGTTTACACATATAATAACATCCAACATGAGTTAGGAATGAGTTAGCCATGTCATGTCCACAAAACATTATCTCCCAGCACTCTGTCCCATGCTCCACCTCTCACACCCTTTCCACCTCCTCTTGTCCAGGGTTCTGTGACCTGGAGGAACATGAGTGGAACTGGAAAATGTTGAGTCAAACAATATAACAAGGACAGAAAGAAGAGAACTGGTTAAATGAAAAAAAAAAAAAAGTGGCAAGCGAAATTCAGAAAATTCCCAAGCATTGTCATCACAGATAATGATTTCTGCTAACATCATCTTGCAGGAGTCACTCTGTCCAAGATTCACATCAGAGAAAAACCATGTCCAGCCCAGACAGGGGGAGAATCTAAGTTCATACATAGAAACACAATTATGTGTGGCACTATTTAGTAATAACACATTTATACTGAGAAGACATATAAGTATGGAAATAAAGCATATTCTGTGCATATGCATTAAAGGGAACTGAATGAAGTAAAAATAATCCTTGGCGAAAAAAAATGTGAAAAAGAAACTATCATGTTATGTTAGTATGTCCTAGATGTCTTACATTTGCTGTGAGCACTGCCTTCTGCTTGTATTCAACTTCAGAGCAGCTATAGCAGGAAGACATGCAAATAAGGCTTTTCTGTGCCTTGAAAACCAGCCCTGTCCTAACCCTGCAGCTCTGGCAGAGGAGCCCAGCCCTGTGTTCCCAGATCCTCACACTCAGTGATTACCACTAATCAAAGACCATTCACCATGGACTTGGGGATCAGCTTAGTTTTTCTTTTCTTTATTTTTAAAGGTAATTAATAGAAATAAGATTCAGTGTGTTATGTGAACATGAGAAGGAAAAACTTATTTTTAGTGTGTGTGTGTGTATGTGTTGTCTGTGTGACATATTTCTCATCATCAGTCTCTGTTTGCAGGTGTCCTGTGTGATGCGCAGCTGGTGGAGTCGGGAGGAGGCTTGGTGCAGCCTGGAAAGTCCCTGAAACTCTCCTGTGCAGCCTCTGGATTCACCTTTAGTGACTATGTCATGCATGCACTGGGTCCGCCAGGCTCCAGGGTAGGGGCTGGAGTGGGTCGCATACATTTGCAGTGGTAGTAGTGACATCTATTACGCCAAGGCCATGAAGGGTCGATTCACCATCTCCAGAGACAATGCCAAGAACACCCTGTACCTGCAAATGAACAGCCTGAGGTCTGAGGACACGGCCACATATTACTGTGCTAGAGACACAGTGAGTGAGTATTACTGAGAGCTCAGACACAAACCTCCCTGCAGGGCGCTCATGACCAGCAGGGGGCGCTAAGAGCACACAGAGCTCTGGGTGATAGAGTTCCAGACTGATCAGAGAGTCCTGGAGGTCATGAAGGGCTGGACTCAATGTTTGGCCTTCCTGTCCACAAGGATTCTCTCTACAAGTATAGTGGGTAATAATCCTTTAAGAGTCCAAATCTCTATTCTGCTTTCCATTTTCCTGTGTGGTAAGTGTTTTGAATTCATTTATTATAGTGTTTTTTTGTCTTTCTCTCTATGCTTATACCTGTCTCTCTCTTTCTGTCTGTCTTTTTCTGTCCTGTGCTCTCTCTGTTCCTATATGTCTATATGTTCCTATATGTGTGTGTTTGTGTTACATGTTGACATGAGATGTCTTCTTTATCAATGCACAAAATAATGAAATGAGTTCCATCAATGGGACCAGATCTCACCAACTGTCCAAACTCAGAAGTAGTCAGATATGTCACCTAGAACCCCAAAGAACACTCTTCTCAAAGGCATTCTGGGATCACATGGATGATGTCCCTATAAAAGTAGTTGGGCTTTGGAATCCAGGGGATGATGTTTGCTCAATCAAAACATGATGCCACCTGGGAAATGATCTAAGTTTGTCAGATTGTCATGAATTCTGTTGCCTGTGGTGATGGCACAGCTGTGGCTGCAACACATTGCTGTCCTGTGAGTTCTTGAGAAAATGCCACAGGGAAAGCTCTGTACTCACAGGTGCAACCATTAGACAAAGGTCTGGAAGATGCAGGCAGGAGCCATGGCTCTTTCTATAATGAGATTCAAACTTCTCTGCCCTGCTTGGCCTGTCATGTCCGTCCACCTGTGTTAGGAGAGTGTTCCTGAGAGGGAGCTGAGCTAGAACATCATGCCTGCAACAGCTACCCAGACACAGCTGCACTAGTGAATTCCTGGGAAAACAGAAACTGTGGTCTGACAGACTGTTGCCTACAAATTAAAATTTAAGTGATTTTTTTCTCAGTTTCCTACAGACCTGGGTCAACAGGTTCTGAAATGTTTGGTAATGGAGGTCTTCTGAAAGCCAAACAGCAACCTTTCTATACTTTCTATAAATTGTGAAGGAGATGTGCATCCTTGCAGAGCAGTGCAGAGGGAGGAACCTGGGGAAGCTGAGAGGACAGGTGGAAGATTGCAGCACTACAGCAAAGGAAGAGAGGAGTCAGGTGCTGCTAAATCCCTGTGTTTCCAAAGGGGAATTGGGCTGAGTTTTCTACAAGACACAGGTCCTCTCAGAATAGAGCCTGGAGAGCAGGAATGTGAAGTTCTGTGAGGTGCACAAAAAATCAGCATGTGTTCTATTGGATCCAGAATCCCACTGCTCTCCCTTAAGTTGGTTTGTCAGGATATTTGTCACCACAAGGAGAAGAAAGAAAGACAAGTGTCATCTAAGACCTCTGGGAACACAGTGTGCAGCACTTATGAGTTTACTCATGCCTCAAAACAGGGGCAGAGTTTTCCATGAGGACCGGGCTCTGAGGTGAAGGTAATGCAACACAACAACAGCAACAACCTCCTCCTTGGTATTTATCAAGCTGCATTTAGAGGACACCACACCACCAAGTGATAGGTCTCAGTGAACCATTGGGACACACAGAAGTCACAATCAGTCTCCATCTGGCTTACGACCCATGGTCTGTTCACAACATACACTAGACAGTTTTCTGTACACAAATCCCACATGGACACTAGGGAGCTCATCAAGGTCATGAGTCCTCGGGTGATACATCAGTCTAGCAGGAAAAAAGGTGGACTCCACAGAACACTAGAGAATCCTTTCCTTGTGACCCTTTGAGAAGGATAAGAAATATGAATAGTCTCTTGACTGACTACAGCAAGTAGTGTTGGGGGATTTTAACAGATGACACAGGACCATATCACTTTCTTCTGAGAATGCTCCCCAGGTTCTTCTCCAGAAAGAGCTGCAGGAGTCTGTGCTACGACTGTGAAGAGCTCACAGACCCTCCCTGTCACCCGCACTGACTGAATTCTCCTTGACAAGCAGCACTTCCTCCTGAAGTCATGTTCACCAAGTCTCCAGGATGGGAACAATGCATGAGGATTTCCCAACTCACTGAAGAAAGCCCAATCCTCCAAATCACAGATGCATTTCAGGACATTTCCAAGACCCAAGTCTTCCTGCTCCTCAGCTCAGTGATGGTGAAGACAGGAAATTTGTTAATGTGGAGATACATAGAGAAGTGTCAGTGTGAGCCCAGAAACAAAGCCCCTGTCTCCTAAAGCAGCTCACTGGGTCCCTGTGACCTGTGATTCTCGGCTGCATCACCAGAGTCAGCACAACCTTTCTTGTAACAAATTCCCAACAGTCTACCTGTCCCACACTAAGGAACAGCCTGTGTTTGCTGTGGATTCTCCTGTGACACAACTGAACATCTCTGTAATCATGTCATTAAATTTTATTTATTCATTTGTTTGTTTGTTTGTTTATTACAATTTATTCACTTTATATTCCAGCTTTTGCTCCCTCCCTCATT
Organism: Rhombomys opimus; assembly: GCA_010120015.1. Classification (NCBI taxonomy): domain Eukaryota; kingdom Metazoa; phylum Chordata; class Mammalia; order Rodentia; family Muridae; genus Rhombomys; species Rhombomys opimus. The sequence continues at coordinate 72,716 of REGO01001266.1, forward strand.
TCCTCACAGTCTCACCCACCCTCCCTCTCCTCCCCCTATTTCCTTTCCCTAGTCCACTGAAAGGGGAGGTCTTACTCCCATTCTATCTAACCCTAACCTATCAGGTCTAATCATGGCAGGCTGCATCATCTTCCCCTGCATCCTGGAAAGCTTGCACCACCCAAGGGGAGGTGAGCAAAGAGCCAGCCACTGAGTTCATGTCAGAGGCAGGCCCTGTTTCTCTTACTACGGAACCCATTTGGAAACTGAGCAGCCTATGGACTTCCTCTGAGCAGGGGTTCTAGATCCTCTCCATGCATGGTCTTTGGTTGGAGTATCGGTCACTACAGGACTCTGAGGCCCTGATTTTTGAGCTGTGTTTGTCTCCTTGTGGAGATCCTTTCCCCTCCAGTTCTTTCGATCTCCATCTTCTCCGTAAGGTTTCCAGCACTCTGCCCAAACTTTGGCTATGAGGCTCACTATCTCCTTCGATACCCTGGTGGGAAGAATCTTTCAGAGGTCCTCTGTGGAAGACTCCTGTCCTGTTCGTTGTCTTCTCCTACTTCCGATGTCTACCCTGTTTGCCCTTCTGAGTGAGGCTTCAGTCTCATTCCTAGCGTCTTTCATGTTGTTTAGCTTCTTCAGGACTATAGATTTTAGTACGTTTATCGAACATTATATGGCAAATATCCACTTATAAGTGAGTATATACCATGAGTCCTTTTCTGCTTCTGTAATACCTCACTCAGGATGATCTTTTCTAATTCCCACCATTTGCCTGCAAATTTCATGATTTCCTTGTTTTTAATTGCTGAGTAGCATTCCATTGTCTAAATGTAACATAATTTCTTTATCCATTCTTCACTTGATAGACATCTAGGTTGTTTCCAGATTCTGGCCATTATGAATAATATGCTGCTATGAACACAGTTGAGCAAATGTTTTTGTTGTATAGTTTATCATCTTTCAGATATATATCCATGAATGGTATAGCTGGATCTTGAGGTAGCACATTCCTAATTTGTGAGAAAGTGCCAGCTTCATTTTCAGAAATTTTTTTTCACATTTTTTATTATTATCATTTACTACAATTTGTTCAATTTGTATTCCAACTGTGGCCACCTCCACCGTCTCCTCCCAATCCCTCCCTTGCTCCATTCTTCTTCACCCCTTATGCCTCTCCTATAACCCACTGATGAGACAGGTCCTCCTTCCCTTCCATCTGACCCTAGTCTATCAGGTCTCATCAGGACTGGCTGCAATGTCTTCCTCCGTGCAATGCTGTGTCCCCCAGGGGGAGGTGATCAGAGAGCCTACCCCTGAGTTCATGCCAGAGACAGCCCCTGTTCCCCTTACAAGAGAACCCACTTGGAAACTGAGTCTATGGACTACATCTGAGCCAGGGTTTTTTAGATCTTCTCCAAGCATTGTCCTTGGTTAGGGTATCATTCATTCTCTTCAGGGCCCCCAGGGCTCAGGATTTTCTTTTTTGCTTTTTTT
>REGO01001266.1:82807-130253 GCA_010120015.1 Rhombomys opimus
TTCTAATAAGTTGTAAAAATGGTTGTGAGTTGTTCCTCAAGATGTGGATTTTCTAGGTGACTGATACGAGTAAGAATAGCTCCACTGACACCAAGAGAATGGATTTTATGTATTTTCTTTATCTGCATTTCACATCCTTAAGAGCCAATGTGCGTCACATGACTAAACCTTCTTCTGGAGTTTACAGGGATATACACAGGCACTGAGGATGTGGTGTCCTCTTCTGCCTGCACAGCATGAATGAACCCAATGAAGACCTGCATAGAGGGAATCATTCAATTTCAAGTTCATATGAACCTGGAAATCCACACAGATGCAAAACTCTTCCTGATTCTTGGTCACCAGCTGCTCTGAGAAGCACAGGCAAATCTCAGTCACCTGGAAGGGAATCTGAAGCCTTGCCCTGGGCTTCCTTTATCCTCTCAGGATCCTCCCCCAATGCAAAGCAGCTCTCAGGCTCAGGCTGAAAGCCCAGGCCTAGCTGAGCAGCCCCATCTCCTCTCCCTGAGCCTCCCTCACAGCATGGCTGTCCTGGTGCTGCTCCTCTGCCTGGTGACCTTCCCAAGCTGTAAGTGTTTCAGGGCATCAGGAGGGGACCCAGCCTGTCATCTGTGGGATGTGTGACTGACGTGATGCTGCTTGTTCCCAGGTGCCCTGTCGCAGGTGCAGCTGAAGGAGTCAGGACCTGGCCTGGTGCAGCCTTCACAGCCCCTGTCTCTCACCTGCACTGTCTCTGGGTTCTCATTAAGCAGCTATGGTGTACACTGGGTTCGAGAGCCTCCAGGAAAGGGTCTGGAGTGGATGGGTGTTATATGGGGTGGTGGAAGCACAAATTATAATTCAGGCCTCAAATCCCGACTCAGCATCAGCAGGGACACCTCCAAGAGCCAAGTTTTCTTAAAAATGAACAATCTGCAAACTGAGGACACAGCTGTGTACTACTGTGCCAAACAAACAGTGAGGGAACTCCTATGTGAGCCTGCACAAAAACCTCCTCACTGTAGGGATGCTCATGACCAGCAGGGGGCGTTGAGGACCAACAGGGACGTCCCAGCACCAGTGAGGGTCACATTGACTCTAGGAAGATCATGTCTATGCCGCATGAGCATGTATTTCAGTGTTAAAACCTGATGATTCTTCTTCCAGCCAAGAAAACCCTCTAGAGGCCTCACTGTAGTGTCAGATTCTATTAAACTTGCATTTTATTTACACTCTAAACATTTCTCATTTCAAACAGACCCTGTAAGCTAACCATTTGCTTCTGGTTAACAGACAAGTGAGCACATTACTTTTATATATTCCATATATATCTCCTTATATATTTGAATATTTATATATATTTACATATAAATATATATTTACTTCATTTAATACATACATATAAATATAATTATATATGAACAAGTTTTTCAACAGTAGCTTTGCCATTTTTGAATGGTCTGTAATTCAACCTCTTTGTTTTTGCACATGGATAGAGAAACCACCACTTCTATGAATTAATGATATTTCTAAAGACAGTGTCTTTATCTCAAAATTTAAGGACTCTCTTCAATAGCTTCCTGTCTGGACTGTCTCCTCTGTGGGCAGAGAGCAGGGACATTGTCACAGAAGCCCTTGATGTCACTGTAGAAGAAGCTTCCTTGCCCACAGCAGCCTGCAGCCTAGATCATGGACTTACCCATGGTTCCCAGCAGCAGACATATCACAGACACAGACCTGCTCTCCTGAAGAAGCAATGTTGCATACCTCAGCATGGTCTCCACACCCAACACAGACCACAGACATCAACATGTCATAAAGAGAAGCACAGACCACAGGCTTCTGCAAGACTCCAGGTGCAGCACTGATCATGAAGTCACCAGAGAAGATCCAGTCCAGAGAGTGATCCACTCTTCATCCCCCAAGTCCTTCTTCTGTCCAGGGTGCTCCTAAAGCCTGGCCACATGTCCAGGGCCAGGACCTGGGTGAGCTCCAGGATGCTGCACATCACCCTACCCTCAGCACCAGCTGCCATTCCAGTACCCCAGGCAGGACCATGCTGTTTGCATCCTGCAGGAAGTGCCATGCAACCAAATTCTCTCCTTGCTTCAAGAGGACAAGCAATAGACACAGTCACTCCATGCTGCAGAGATCCTGCAGGACAAGTGGCTGCCCCAGCCTAAAGAGCTGCAACACAGCTCTTTGGAGCTAGTGCGGTCTGAAGCCTCCCAGAGGACCTGACCCACTCAGCACCTAAACGTCTTTGTGCACGACACTCTGTTCTACTGTATTTATATCCAATTTGATCAAGATTCTATTTTTGAGAATTTTCATATTGGTATAAATTAGGTAGTACATCAAATTACTGTAATGCTTACTCTACAGGTGCATTGTGTATATCCTCTACCCACAAATTTTTCCACCATCAGTGTGCACATCCCAGCTGGTGTCAGCTCTAGTCCATGGTCCATCTCTCATCAGACTTTCACATAGGCAACTGAGTTGATAATTACCACAGTTTCAGTGTGTGCGTGTGTACGTGTGTGTGTGTGTGTGTGTGTGTGTGTGCATGCATGTGTGTGTGTGCATGTGTGTGTATGCGTGTGTGTGTGTGTGCGTGTGTGTGTATGTGTGTGTGTGTGTGTGTGTGTGCATATGCCTTTGCTGTGTACAAAGGCTCACAGGATTACTGCTCTGACTCTCTGTTGATGCTGACTGAACAGCTTTCCTCTCATGTGTGAGCTAGAGAAGTGTCTTTCAGAGAAGCAGTGTTGGCTGTGGGCAGCTTCCGTAGCCAGGCTGACTAGATTATTGGATCCCTGAAATCTGTATGAACAACAGTAAACTAGAAAGCTGCACACTAGCTGAATGCAGAGCATGCAATGCCATGTTATCCAGGATCAGACTTCAGATCAGCACAAATGGCTGCTGGTGAAATGGGATGAGCTGGGTTAAGCTTTTTGAAAAACTGGGGTGGACCTGAAATATGTGAGAGCCAACATTTAGAGTTTCCAGTTCACAATGACTTCACTCTTGACCAAGAACTCGCACAACGTGTTATTGAGTTTCTAACACTCTGTGCTACAGGGTAACCCATATGTCCTCACTGCTGTAAGTAAAGTATTGAACAAACAGTAGAGATAAGGACGCTCCTCTGAAGTAGAACAGAAGTACCAATAGGACAGAGATGCAATTGAAACTCTCTCTTCTTGAATATGCCCTGTGATGATGATATTTTATATGAATAACTGAAGTCCTCCAACACAGCCATATCATTTTTCTTGTCAAGGACAACTTATTTTCATCAATTGTCTGGGATATGATTATCCAGAATAACACATAGATCAGGGAAAAGAGAAGATAGATAAGATGTTTTCTTATAGTACATCTTCCTGCCTTCCATCCTCTGATTGAGATCCTTCATTTTGGTCATTGAATGTGGCCAGAAGAGGTTGAATTAAAGCAACATTTCCATTCACAAACAAAATGTGAATTATATTATAAATGATGAATTGCCTTGTAATGAAAGAAATTAGAGGAATTTATAAAAAAAGAAGAATGAAAAGAAGTGCTGTGAAGATGGGGAGAAAGGAATCCAATCCTGTTCCCTATCAATATTTGCTTGGTTCTGCTATGACTTGGTAAATAAGGTTCAGGACCCTCACAGAATTACAAACGAAGACCATGAGATCAACAAATCTCACAATTGAATAGATGGTGATGAAATACTTTTAAAATACTTTTACATTTCCATGTTCACTACCTGATCTCACAGTCACACCCTCTCTCACTGGTGGATTCTCTGTCTGAGGCCTGAGGTGTGAAGTCACATAAAGACACCCTCACTGAATGCTGCTTCTGGTTCACACAGCCCTGTGCCCCTTCTCACATGTGTCATCAGCATGGAATTTGTCCTGAGTAAAAGTGGGGACACAAGGTACATCAGTCAGATTTTTAAAACAGTAATTACTGAGGCTATGGTGCATACTGTAAGCTCTGCATACTGACCTTGGTCTTGAAGAGTTTACAAGCAAGTAAACACTTGATACCACTGTGCTGTAAGACAATAAAAATTCAACAGCTCCCTGGAGTTCCTGTCAATATTCCCTCCTGTGAACATGGGAGCCTCTTTAAGGCACATGTCCTGACAATGTTTATGCTTTCCGAATGAGTTATCCTGGCTTTTCCCTCTTGAATGGAGTTTTACAAAGGAAGCAGACTCTCCTGTCCCTGATTTTTCTAAATTCATGGATGGTTTATTCAAGTCTTGGCTTTCTCAAGGCCTGGGTCTCCAAGACTCGGGAATCTATTACATGTCATCCTGTCACTCAAACAACTGTCCCATAGACCTGGGAAGAGCAGTCATCACCCCTGCAATTTCCCTACCCACTGTCCATCCAGTATCTTGTTTCTCCTCCTGGTCCTTTTTGTTCAGGATGCCCCAAATCATACCCAGAGGCTACTAAGGGCCCTCCATTTGCCACAATAAGCCAAGAGACAGATATAATGAAAGACATTGAGCTTTAACTCCCAGAACACATACTCTAAAATTCTCCCAAAGCTCCACCTGACACTGTCCCAGTATTCTGTGACTTTTCTCCCAAGTCCTCTCTGTCAAGAGTCTCTATAGTTACCTTTTCACCACTCAGGAACCCTTTGATGCTCATGTGACCAGAAAATCCTTGTAGTGAATGTTCACCCCCTCCTGGCCCCTGTGCTCTTCTCCAAGCCCAGGCATAAAAACATGTCTTAGCTGCACTTATTCTGCTGGCTCATCTACACCCCAATACCCTGCCTTCTACCTGAGACTTGCTCAAGAGAGCCCATGTGCTGACCCTGCTAATTCTAGTTGTATCCTTGGCACCTGCACAAGCATCCTCCACCCCTCAGGGCTCTGTGTCTCTTCCTAGATTCTCTTTATGCATGTCTGTGTCTGTGCTGGTGCCATGCTGACTCTATTATCACGGTACTGCAATGTAGCACTTGAAATAAAGTGTGGTTAAAAACCTTCATCACCGTCTTTACCTGAGGGTTTCCAGCCTTGTCTACACAGTTATTTCACATTTAACAGAGTCCTCGTTAAGTATTTCCTTTGGGAATTTATTATCTTTAATTCATTCTCCCATTGAGTAGGTACAATTTTTCTTCATTTTGAGGAATTTTGTAATCTACACATATGCAATCAAATATGATCACTCTCTTCCCTATTTATACTTTCAATTCCCATCGTATCTTCCCCATCACAAATCACTTACAACATCATGACAATTTTAAGCCCAGTAATGCTGCCTTTATGTGCATGTGTGTGAGCATGCAGTGAGGGCAAGCACTGCAGAACAGAAAACCTGCCAATGACCACACTTTACAAAGGAAAGAATCTCCTTCTCCTGGAACTATCTTTCTACAACAACTGCTCACTAATAGATGAGGCTGGGAAGTAATTTACATGGTCTGTCCTAGGATTTGGCTGACTTTGTCTCAGGGGTTACACAGACAACATCCATGGTGAGTTATGAACGTGATAGCTGTGTCATGTCCACAAGACATTATCTCCCAGCACTCTTTCCCGTGCTCCACCTCCTCTTGCTCCGTGTTCTCTGAGACCTGGAGGAACTTGAATGGAACTAAAAATGTTATGACAATACAACAAAGATCTGAAAGGACAAACTCTGCCTGTTTCTGTCATATGCAGAGCCTACATTGTGTGTGTCAGGTGTTCTGACTTCTATGTTGTAAGTGTTGGAAATAGAAAGGGAACCCTAGCATGGGACATACCGTAAGTGTGGGACAAGGAGGACCAAGAACAAGGGAATATTGGTGATGTGAAATCAAAGGTGAAATGTGGGGAGAGAAATGAGAAAAGTAGGAGGTAAAAAAGAGAATGGGTTGAATAAGAGAAAAAAGTCATCCTAAAATTAATCAAAATTCCCGATTATACTAATTATATTAAATGGGGGAAACTAACTAGCCTAACACAACAAAGACATTCACATGTGGCCTGAAGTAAAGATGCAAAAAAAAATTGGTAGAGGGAGGACTTAAAAGGAATAACAGGGAAATATTGCAGGAAGCAAAACAAAAGAGTTTGCTACAAATAGAAGTGTGTCTCCATAGCAAACTCTGAGTGATAAACAGACAGAGACATGGAATGTATGAGTTGCAAACCTCTCTGAGGGCTGAGGACATCATTTTATCACAAACCAGTGAAACTCAGGAAATTCCCAAGTGTTCTCATCACAGATAATGATTTCTGCTGACATCACCTTGCAGAAGTGACCTTGTCCAATCTAACATCCACATCAGGAAGAAGTCATGTCCAGCCCAGACAGGAGGAGAACATAAGATCATGCATGGGAAAGCAATTATGTGTGCAACTATTTAATAACACATTATATTAGAAGGGAGATTATAAAACAGTACATTCTGACCCACCCTGTGACCTGGGATTCTCAGCTGCATCACTTGAGTCAGCACAATCTTTGTTATAACAAATTCCCGACAGTCTACCTGCTCCACACTCAGGAACAGCCTGTGTTCTGTGGATTCTCCTGTGACACAACAGAATATGTGTGTAATCATGTCATTGAATTTTATTTATTTATTATGATTTATTCACTTTGTTTCCCTGTATAGCCCCTCCTTCTTTTTCTCCCATTTCCACACAGCCTCCCACTTCTCCCCCTATTTCCCTTGACTGTCCACTGATAGTAGAGGACCTCCTCCCCTTCTATCTGACCCTAGCTTATCAGGTCTCAACAGGCTGGCTGCATCATCTTTCTGGCCTGGAAAATCTGTACCCACCAGGGTGAGATCATCAAAGAGCAGGCCATTGAAATCATGTCAGACTCAGCCCCTGCTCTGCTTAAAAAAAGACCCACATGGAAACTGAGCTCCCTATGGCCTTCCTCTGAGCAAGGAGTCAAGGTCCTCCCCATGCATGTTCCTTGGTTGATGCATCAGTCATTGCAGGTCTCACTGGGCCCAGGTTTTGGGGCACTCTTGGTCTCCTCGTGGAGCTTCTGTCCCTGCCAGTACTTTCTCTCTCTGTTTTCTCTAAAAGGCTTGTTGCACTCTACCCAAATTTTTCCTGAGTCTCAGTATAGTCTTTGATACCCTAATGGGTAGACTTTTTCAGAGGTCCTCTGTGGAAGGCTCCAGTCCTGTTCTTTATCTTCTCCTACTTCGATATCTAATCTATTTGCCCTTCTCAGTGATATTGGCATGTTTGTCCTATATTATATCTCTAATATCCCCTTATAAGTGAGTATATACCGTATGTATCTTTCTGCTTCTGGGTTAGCTCACTCAGGATTATCTTTTCTAGATCCACCATTTGCCTGCAAATTTCATGATTTCCTTGTTTTTAATTGATGAGTATCATTTCATTGTGCAAATGTACCACAATTTCTGTATCTGTTCCTTCCTTGAGGGACATCTAGGTTGTTACCAGCTTCTGGCTATTACAAATAGCTCTAGTCCGAACATGGTTGAGCAAATGTCCTTGTTGTATACTTGAGCATATTTTAGATACAAGCCTAGGAGTGGTATAGCTGGATTTTGAGAAAGCACTATTCCTAATTTTCTGAGAAAATGCCAGATTTATTTCCAAAGTGGTTGTACAAATTTTCATTCCCACAAGCAGTGGAGAAGGATTCCCTTTTCTCCACATCATCTGCAGCATATGTTTGTACTTGAGTTTTGTTTTTTTTTTTCCTTAGCCATTCTGTTGCGGGTAAGGTGAAATCTCAGGGTTGTTTAGATTTGCATTTCCCTGATAACTAAGGACATTGAGCATTTCTTTAACTGTTTCTTTGTAATTCAATATTCTTCTCTTGAGATTTCTCTGTTTAGCTCTATATCCCATTTTTAATTGGATTGCTTGGTTTGTTGGAGTTTGACTTCTTGAGTTCTTTATATATTCTGGATATTAGCCTTCTGTAAGATACAGGGTTGGTGAATATCCCTTCCCAATCTGTAGGCTGTTATTTTGTTCTGAAGATAGCATCCTTTGCTTTACAGAGGCTTTTCAGTTTCATGAGGATTCACTTATTGATTCTTGATCTTAGAGCCTGTACTGTGGGCATTCCATAATGACAGCCACCAGTTCGCACCATTTCTGAAGGGCATAAGATCAGAAAGTCCAAAACTAGTTAGTGAATGGGCAGCTGAAGCCAGAACAGTGACTCTGAGGCTTCCTGGGCTAGAGTGGACAACCTGTGAATTGAGACAGATTGGATCCAGGGCCCCATGGATGTCTCCAGGGTCTGAGAGTGTCGAACTATTGACCCCTGAACTTTCTTCTGCACCTTCTCTGCCTCCTGAGGGGTGAGTGGCTGATGAGTGTCAGGGAGTTTATAATCCCAGCTATGGGTCCTCCTTACTCTAATGGTCAAACAAATGGTCTAATGGTCTCTCAAACATGAGAGAAGAAAACTATGAGCTTACCTCATATTCCTGAGAGTGAGGTCATGGGCCCTCTGCACTTTCCACACAGGCCTGCCAGTGGATGCTTCTTTGAGAGTGCATACAAAGCCCCAGATTGGGGGTCCCTCTACACCAACAGCCAGACATAGGATCCCTCCCACCCACACACCCACTGTGGGCAGCATAGGGATCCCTGGGAAATTATTCTCAACGTTGAAGACCCTGTTCTGTTGTTCTCCCAGTGGAGTCCAGCCAAATAATTTCTGGAACCAACATGACTCAGTTCACACATATCTTAGTGCTTGGAACACAATACTTAGACAAGCCTGTGGGCCACTGAGCCATTCAGGACACCTGCGCATGCACACTGCACCTGTGACTGCACCTACAGCACAACCTGCTCTTGTGTCCTCCCTTACACTTCACCCTTCCAGGCAGCTACACATCCACACACACTCCTGCACTTGACCCTAGTGCCCTGAACCTTCCTCCCTTAGCTGCATCTGAATCACCAACAGCCACACCCAAACAGGTGGACCTCTGTCATCTTCCTGAAGAATACTCCAGACTCCAGAGATAGACAGACCCAGACTACAGTTCAAGCTCCAAGAATAAACAGCAAAGGCTCCTGAAATTTTTTTTTATTTTAATGCTACTCTTTTGACTGTTACAGATGTGGAGATTCTTGGTAGGACCATGGAAAGGGAAGGGTCCAGCTATAGACTATATCAACTCTGCATATCCCAAGAACTAAACATGTCATACAAAGATAGGAATGTAGAAGGAACACACCAGGAGGTATCACCTGAGGAGAGAGGGATGAACTGCCACACACCTGTTCTCATAACCACTGAAGATTGTCTTTCCTAGGCTGTGCATGGATCCAGTCTTCTGGGCTCCCTCAACTTGCATGCAGCTTTTTCAAAATACATGATAGGATACCCAACATGCCCCTAATGAGCTCTAAACATATGAGAGGGACCCCAGTGCTCTGATTCAGTGTAGACAGCATTAGCCATTCCATTATCTTACTGTCACAACATCATGAGAATCAGATGCCGACAAACGAGGACACAGCTGAACCCCACGTGTAGGGTGTGACTATGTTTCAGCTCAGAAACGCAATTATGATCTCAGCAGTAGGGGCAGGACTGAATGTCATAGACTTTAATTCTGTATGTATGGGGCTGATTGGGCAGTGGCCTGTAAAGTAGGAAGGGGCTGGGAGAACGTTGGGTATGGGCTTAGAATTAAGACCCCAGCCTTGAGCAGATTTGGCATCCATTTCTGTGCATATACTGGCACCTAGTAGCCTTTGTAGACAGAGTTTAAAGTTTATATCCACTTAGTTTCTTTCCTTTTTACTAGTTTTTAAATAATATTTTTAATTCTTTGAGAATTTCACTTAGTGTCATCGTGGTCAGTGTTCTATTGCTGTGAAGAGACACCATGACCACAGCAACTTTTAGAAAAGAATGCAGTTGATTGTTATCTGCTTATAGTTTCACAGGTTTCACCCATGATGATCATGACAGGAGCATGAGCATGCAGACAGAGGTGGTGCTTGAGAAGTAACTAAGAGATCAACTTCAAGATCTTCAGGCAAGAAGAAAAAAGATAGAAACATTGCTACCAGCTTGGGCTTGGAAACTTCAAAGCCACCAGTGACACACTTCTGTCCACAAGACCATACAAACTCCCAAAAGGTCACACTTGCAAATCCTTTTCACACTCCCTTAAGACTAGGCATTCAAATATTAGAGCCTCTGTGGCCATTCTGATTCAAGCCACCACATTGTACTTCCTGGTCCCCAGAAGCTGGTAGTCATATCATAATGCAAAAATGTACTGAGTCCAATGTCAGAATTTCCTGAAATCTAACACAATTACCCCATTGTTTGACAGTCCAAACTTTAAAAATCTTTTCTGAAACTGAAGGCAGTCTTTTAACTGTAAATCCTTGTGAAATCAAAAACATATTACATACTTCCAACATACAACGGCACAGAATATACATTACCATACCAAAAAGAAGAAAGGGAGCACAGTAAGGAACTACTAGACCAACACAAAACTAAAAACCAGCAGGGCATCTCTATGTCTGGTGTCACAGCGATCTTCAGATCTGCAACTCCCTTTGTTGATGCAACAAATGTCTCTCATCTCTCTTAGGCTGGATCCACACCCAGTCTTCAGCATTCCTTGGCAGGTGTCCTATGGCTCAAGCATCTCCAGTATCTTAGGGTCTCCAACACGATCTGGGCTTCACCTTCTTAGCTGTGTGTACTATCTCCTCTAGGTCTACAACCACGGTGAAGTCCCTGACACAAGCCTGACCTCAGCAACTTTCCATAGCTGTGGAGGGAGATTCCATCACTGCATTCTTTTTTTAATTTTAATTTAATTTTATTTTAATTATACTTTATTTACTTTGTATCCCCCCTCTAGTTCCCTCCCTCCTTTCCACCCAATCCCTCCCTCCCTTCCCCACAAATGCCCCTCCCCAAGTCCACTGGTAGAGGAGGGTTTCTTTTTCTTCCTTCTGATCCTAGTCTGTTAGGTCTCATCAGGAGTGGCTGCATTGTCTTCCTTTGTGGCCTGGTAAGGCTGCTCCCCCCTCAGGGGGAGGGGATCAAAGAGCAGCCAATCAGTTCATGTCAGTGACAGTCCCTGTTCCACAACCACTTTCTTATCACTTGAACCACACAGAACCACACAGTTGAAGTTCCCAAATCTTCTTTGCTGGGGCTGGAACACGGCCTCCTTTTTCAAATACATTATCATCTGCTTTTTGCTGTTGATAGCTTCCTTCACTTCTTTAGCTTTTCTTTGACTCCTATTCACAGGTTGAAGGCTTAACTTGGTGAGATCATGCCCTAAGGTCACCACATCTTTATTGCAGTTAACATCAGGCTTTTCCTTAATTTTTTATCTCCTTCACCAGTGAACTCAGTTCACTTACACTTCCTCGAGCATATTTTTTTCTCAACCTGTACATTTTGTGTTTTTCCTTGCTCAGCTTGCTCCTTTTCATTTCAGATCTGCCTAAGAATGACCACTAAGAGCAAAACAGTATTGTCTATACTATGCTGACCTGAAGTCTCCTCTGCTGCTTCCATTAATACGAAGTTTTTCAAAATGGTCTCAGGCAGGTTTTTTGGAAGAGGGAAGAAGGAAAAAACAATCTACTTCTTATGCTGGACCATCTCAGTTCAATTTGCCCTTAGCACTGTCTTCCAGGAACCAACTAGTGTGATCCATTAAGCCCTACTTAAAGCAATCAACTGATTTCCTAATCCAAAGTAAAGAGTCTTCCATATTCTTCCAATAAATGACATGGTCACGCCTGTCACAGCAATCCCCCGCTCCTTGTTACCAATTTAACCCTCAGTCAGTGTTCTGTTGCTGTGAAAAGATGCCTGTGGTAGAAGAACTGGGTTCTGGTGGTGCCATGTTGCCCTGGTTTTTCTTTATTGGGTTCTTATGCTGGACTTTCGGGATCTGGTTGTTCCTGATGACCTCTGGTTTTCTTGAGGATGCAGGAAGAGCCCTGGGCAGAGTGCTGAATATCCCTGGAGCAGCCCTCCTATGGATGGTGGTTATAGCTGTCAACTGGCTCCTGGAACTCAAGAAATAGCCTGACATTCTCCTTAGGAGTCTGTGTCCCAGTTAGACCCACAGGCAGGGAATTGGAGTGTGGAGTGTCTACCCTACATTATTCTAACACAAGCAGCCCTGGATACCTTAACACAACTGAAACACAAGAAAAAGGACCTTAAAACAATGCTTATCAAAATGATACAGGCCTTTAAAATATAGACTCATAAATCCCTTAAAGACATCTAGGAATATATAACCATAGTGGTTGACACATTTAAAGAGGAAATGAACAAATGACATAAACAAATGCAGGAAAACGCAATCAAAGACGTGAAGGAAATGAATAAATCCCTTAAGGGAATACAGGAAAATACAAACAACGATGTGAAGGAAATGAATTATACGATTGAAGACCTAAAAAGGGAAATAGAAAAGCCAAAGAAAACACAAACTGAGGAACCTGATTTTTTTTATGTGCTCCAAGCTGTAAAGAGAAAAGGGAGAGAAATAAAAGCTACATACAGAGAGATAGGGACAAACAAAGAGATGGACAGAATGACAGGCATACAAATATAAGGACAGACAGACAGGCTGGCAGGCCATCAGACAGATAGGGTTCAGGAAGTACTGAGACTCGTCTCCAGGTGTGGTATAAATGAGGGGACTGGTGAATATTCTGAGCCCACTGACATGGTAGCAAAGTGAATCCTTGGATCTCCTCTCAGAAAAAAAAATGCATTAACTTGTACAAAATGGGTATGATTTGTTCCTCAGGACTTGGATTTTCTAGGTGACTGATACAAGTAAGATTAGCTCTACTGAGACTACAAGATTTTATGTATTTCTTCAATCTGGATTTCACAACACTTGGAGCCAATGTGCATCACATGACCAAATTCCATCCTAACCCTTCTGCTGGAATTTACATGGATATAACATGCATTGAAGGTGTGGTGTCCTCTTCTGCCTTCACAGCATGTGTGGACTCACTGAAGACCTGCATGGTGTGAATCAGTCAATCTCAAGTTCATATGAACCTGGAAATCCACACAGATGCAAAACTCTTCCTGATTCTTGGTCACCAGTTGCTCTAAGAAGCACAAGGCAAATCTCAGTCATCTGGAAGGGAATCTGAAGCCTTGACCTGGGCTTCCTTTATCCTCTCAGGATCCTCCCCCAATGCAAAGCAGCCCTCAGGCTCAGGCTGAAAGCCCAGGCCTAGCTGAGCAGCCCCATCTCCGCTCCCTGAGCCTCCATCACAGCATGGCTGTCCTGGTGCTGCTCCTCTGCCTGGTGACCTTCCCAAGCTGTAAGTGTTTCAGGGCATCAGGAGGGACCCAGCCTGTCATCTGTGGGATGTGTGACTGACGTGATGCTGCTTGTCCCCAGGTGCCCTGTCGCAGGTGCAGCTGAAGGAGTCAGGACCTGGCCTGGTGCAGCCCTCACAGCCCCTGTCTCTCACCTGCACTGTCTCTGGGTTCTCATTAAGCAGCTATCATGTGCACTGGGTTCGACAGCCTCCAGGAAAGGGTCTGGAGTGGATGGGTGTTATATGGGGTGATGGAAGCACAAATTATAATTCAGCCCTCGAATCCCGACTCAGCATCAGCAGGGACACCTCCAAGAGCCAAGTTTTCTTAAAAATGAACAATGTGCAAACTGAGGACACAGCAGTTTACTACTGTGCCAGAGACACAGTGAGGGAACTCCAGCGTGAGCCTGCACAAAAACCTCCTCACTGTAGGGATGCTCCTGACCAGCAGGGGGCGCAGAGGACCAACAGAGAAGTCCCAGCAATAGTGAGGGTGTTTTTGGAAGCTAGGAAGCTCTGAATTATGCTGTGTGAGCTTGTTTTAGTGTTAGAATCTCTGGTCTCCTTTCTACCCAGAGAACTCTCTAAAGGCCCCTCTCCAGAGCCGTAGTCTTTAAACTTCCTGTTTGTGCACACACTACAAAAACTGGGTTTTCTTTCCTTTTTTTTTTAAAACCACAAATCCTCCAAGATACCGATTTGATTCTAGTTATCACACAGAATGGCACATAATTTTATACACTTATACACATATATATATATGCATTTATATTTATATTTATATGCTCAAAGTTATGACATGTGTTGACTGAAATTCACTCCTCTTGAGCATGTCCAGTGATTAGTTCTTGAGGGTTATACAGAGCAAGGATGCCCAGGTGGCATGAGTTCATAACTGTGGAACACACCAACTCACGCAGGTCATCAAAATGAAACACAGCAGAGTAAGTGTTCTCATGGCGTGTGCTGTGATAGTGTGTGACAGGAGTGACAGGCATCCCTGTGATGTTCTTTCCCTAACTCTCTCTGAGCAGGAGGAAATACCACCTTAGTGTCAAGTACCAGGTAAACAAGTGGAAATGGTGATCTACAAGTCATGTAGAGGGTTTTCTCTGACTGGATTTTGTAGAAATACATGAAGGACTCCACCAGGCCTCAGGAAGGTGACCCCAGGTGAAGTGGCTGCTCCTGGTTCAGTCAGAGATGACAGAACAATGAAATCCAGAAGAGACTGGTATTCTCAGTCTGTGATGCCATTATGCACATAAGATCAGATTATTACTGTTCTTACTATTCAGTTGCCTGAGTGATTCATGGAATCGTCAGGTGAGAAGTAAAATGGTTAAATCTTCTAAAGTATTCTGACTAAGGAGAAAGACCCCAGGAAATTAGTAATCATAGATTCTGATTGTAGTTGCATAACTACTGGTTTTATAACAAGTAATGGAAGAGATACTGGTGCTATCAATGTAAAGAGTAGATAAAAACATATTATTGGACTGACATTTATCATGAAATGTCATTGTAGCACTGTGTTGGGAGGACTTCAGGGAAATTTGGGGAATGGGATTTTTTTCTCTTCTTCCTTCATTTTTAGTAACATTCCTCCTCTTTATTGTGCTTAATTGACGTTGAAACTGCATGTATCCATACTGTTCATATGATATTTTCAAATACACATTTATTTTTGAATGACCACACAGGTATTTTAGAGGATCTCTCATAAAATAAAATAAACCTTAAAAAACATATTCTGCCGCTATTAACTGTGCTCAGCATCCACACAGCTCACTATTTGGAATAATCCTTCCCCCTGACTGATTAGTCTTCTCACTCTACATAGTCCATTCAGGGATCACCCAGTCCTAATTTACTTTCCTGAGATGAGTTTTGTTTATATTAGGTTTCATTGAGCAGAGTTCCTTTTGTTCTTCAGGTCTCCGACTGTCATTCTTAAAATGTCCTCCATGTCCATCCAGCTTGGTGTAAAATTGACCATGTAAACATGGCTGCAGCAAACAGGAGGGAAGGTTGTGATTGCTCTTCCAGGTGCTGGAGAAGCAGCTCAGAGGTTCAGAGAGCACACTCTTCTGGAGGGGATCAGGTTCAGGTCCTCACAGGTGGCAGCTCAGAAACACCTGTAAGGCTAGAGGACCAAGCACCCTCTCCTGGTCTCCTGAGCACTACACTACCCTCACAGAAACACACACATAATTAAAATAATAGATTTCATTAAAAATGGTTC
Organism: Rhombomys opimus; assembly: GCA_010120015.1. Lineage (NCBI taxonomy): Eukaryota > Metazoa > Chordata > Mammalia > Rodentia > Muridae > Rhombomys > Rhombomys opimus. The sequence goes on from REGO01001266.1 coordinate 98,368, forward strand.
ATCCAGTGCTGGAAATTAGTATAATATGACAGTTCTTATGGAATATAGGTGAGATCTTGATTCAAATGGTAACATTACATAAAATCCCTCCACATTTTAATTAATAAGAATTGTACCTGAATCACTACTCAGTGTCAAAGGTAAAAAATCCTTTCCATCAATGTGATCAGAGTAATTGTTCTCAAAAATGATTGCCTTTCCTCAGTTGTCTGAGTTTTGAAGCCACAGGATAACACACAGTTCAGAGTTCAAGGAGGAGGGGGTGATGTCCAGTCTGGGCGTATCTGTCTGCCATCCACCTTCTGACTGGGATCCTTCACTCTGACCACTGCATGCGGGCAGGAGAGATTGCAAAACCAAACATCTCTAATCACTAGAAATGGAAATTAAATTCTAAATGATACACTGTATGTAACAAATGGTGTGGATGACATTTTCCAAAGAAAGAACGAAGGAAGGAAGAGACAGAGAGAAAGAAAGGGAGAGAGAGAGAGAGAGAGAGAGAGAGAGAGAGAGAGAGAAAGAAAAGAAAAGAAAAGAAAAGAAAGAAAAAAAGAAATGAAAGAAGTAAAGGCAAACACGAATTGTGAGGATAAAGGAAAAATAGTCCCTGTGCCCTATTAATGGGAACAAGTTTCTACTCTGAAATCGAAAAATACACACACAAGACCAAGTGACCCAGAAAGCTCAAATTTGGGTGAGTAAACAAACCAACATTTTTATTTCAATGCCTTTTTACATGTCTATACTCATTTCTGGGTCCCACACCTACACTGAGTCAAACTGATGGGATCTCTGTATGTGGAAGCCTGTGGGGTGAATGCTCTCTGGAGTGAGCTTGTGGTTCTCACATCTCTGTGGTCCTTCACCTATTTGCAGTCAGCATGGAACTTGTCTATGAGTAAAGGTGGGTAAAGATGTTATGTCAGTCAGATATTAAAATGATAATTTGTCGAGCATACTACAACTTCTGCATACTAATACACGAGCCTTGATGAGTTTTGTCATAGATGAAAACTCCACACTCTAAGACAGGAAAAGATTCATTGCTTCCCATAAATCCCTGTCAATGTTCTTTATATGATCATTTTAGTCAATTTGAAGCAAATGTAATGGCAGTTTTGAGCTTCCTGGAGGAGTTCACCCATCCAGCATTGGTCAATGCTTTTCTCCTTTGGACAAAGGTTGACTGAATTTTTTGATGGAAGGAGACTCTCCTGGCCTCTCTGTTCTCCATAGTCATGGATTGTTTTTCTCCAGCCTCTCACCTGCAGTGCCTGTACCTTCAAAGATGGGGAATCTCTGGTAAGCAGCAACTTTAAATAACCCACTCTCTTGAACATGTGCAGATATTCTGCACATGTTAATTATGTTTAACAGGCACATGAAATAGAAATACCATGAATGTTGCAGACTCTACAAGCCAGCGACTTTCCAACTGTCTCATAGGCCTGAAAGGCCCGGGTACCTCATCAAATCTTAAATAACCATCCACTGTCTGTACATGCTCCTTTGTTCTATTCCCTCTTTATTCAGGAGTCCCAAGATGACACCCACAGGCATCAATGACCTTCAGTTGTCCCACACATCCAGGAGACTGATATAATGAAGGACATTCAACCTCCCAATCCCACCACAACTCCCTAAGGGATAGACCAAAGCCCCACCTGCCACTGACCCTGTATTCTGTGCCTCTTCTCCAGCCCCTGTCTGTCAGGTGTCTCTATAGCTCTGCTTTCTCCCTTCAAGGAACCCTCCAGTTGCCTCCTGTGGCTAGAAGTGCCAAGAAGGGAATTTCAAGCCTCTTCTGCTCCCTCTAAACCTGCTTCCTAAAACTGAGAGATGAGTCTGTCTATCTCTCTGCACATCTGGTTCAAGGTCAACTCCACTCCTTACAGCCCAGTGTCCTGGTATCTACCTGAAAGATTACTTTGGCTCTAGTGTGGTTCTGAGGCCCAAGTGTGACCAGGTGGGGCCACACCCCAGCTTATGTTTCCTCTGCACCTACTAACCTCCTCTCCATCACCATCAGATATACCTCTTCTTCCCTCAGACGTTCTTTACATGACTGTTTTATGGGTGACATGATGGTTTATTATTATGGCACTTCAGTGTAGCTTGCTTGGAAGTGTGGAAAATCTCCTAACACTATAATTAATTTGGTTGCTTGACTACCCAAAGTAAGCAGTCTCCCTTTAGCATTCGCTTTCTGGATTTATTGTCTTCAACTGTTCAGGCATCCTGTTTTATTATTTTTTCTTATTGCGGGGAATCTCTACATGTAATGAATAAAGTATGACATTTATCCCACACGACTACTCACACACCTTCCTCAACATGTAGCTCTCCCTACCTTCTGAGTAACTCAAGCCCAGTTAGTGCTGCCCATATGTGCACATGTATGTAGACAAACACTGCAAGGTTGGAAGCCTGCCAGTGACCACAGCCTCAGTAAAAATGACTCTCACATCAGGAACAGTCCGTGTCCAACTGCTCCTCAGTAAGAGATAAAACAGAAGCACTCAGCCCTCTCTATGCCAGGGCTTTTGCTGTCTTGAGCCTGGTGAAGTTTATACAGACAACAGCAGCCATTATGAGATCCTGGTCATGACAGCCATGGCGTGTCCACAAGACAGCACTTCACAGCACTCCTCCCATGCTCTTCCTCTTGCATTCTTCCCACCTCCTCCTGTCTCTGAGTCTCTGAGACTCACTGCAACATGAAACTGGAAATCTCTATGTCAAACAATACAGTGTGGATTGGGAAGGGCAAACCCAGCCTGTTTCTGTCACCTGCAGAACCTCGTTTGTGTGTGTCTGAGACTGTGTTCTGGGTTTGGTGTTTTGGCTTCTGTTTTATAAGTGTTGGAACTAGAATAGAAGTCATGGCAGGAGTAGACATCTTACATAAGGGGCAAGAGGAACAAAGGGAAGGGTAAGACTGGAGCTTTAAAAGGAAAAGTGGGACGTGTTTAGAAAAGGGGGATGAGTAGAAGGAAGCATGAGAACTGGGGAAACCAAAACCAAAGTCTCTGAAAATCCATGTTGAAGGCATGATTTTCTGTGTTGTTATAAAAACACATTAAATACCCCGGATGTGCTGATTATAATGATTTGCTGAAGTAAAAACTAGCCTAGCAAAACAGTCAGGAGTTTCCTTGTGAAATGATAGAAAAGAGGATGGTGGATGTAAAAGGGATCATAGGGAGAAATTCATGATGCAAACAAGTGAGTTTCCTGCAAATATGTCTCTATAACAACCACTGAGATACAGACAGAGAGTAACAGGGATGTATCCATTGAAGCCCCCCAAGGCCTGAATACAGTGGATCTCTGAAATAAATAAAATTCAGAAAAGTCCCAAGTGTCCCCATCATAGCGAAGGAGAGCTGCTGGATTCAAAGGGAAAGCCTGACTTTGTCTAAAATCACATGAGGGAGAAGCCATGTCGGTCCTAGACAGCACGAGACATTGAGCCCATACATGGAATCACAACTGTGTGTAATTTCACATTAATACTGAGAAGACAAGACAGGATGAAAACACAGCATGTTCCATGCATTTGATGATAAAGGAAATAATTTAAGTGTGCTGAATGCATAACATGAGAAAGGTGTACACAGAGCTACCTTATTGTGTCAATTTCTATAACTGTCCTCAATCTTTGATGTCTTATATCTTCCCTGAGCACTGCCTTTCTCCCAGGTCCAACTCCAGATCACCAACAGCAGGAAGACATGCAAATAAGGCTTCTCTGTGCCCTTGAAAACCAGCCCTGCCCTGACCCTGCAGCTCTGGCAGAGGAGCCAGCCCTGGATTCCCAGGTCCTAACATTCAGTGATTATTTCTGACCACAGACCATTCACCATGGACTTGGGGATCAGCTTGGTTTTCCTTTTCTTTATTTTTAAAGGTAAATTATGGAAATTCCATTCTGCTTGCTGTGTGGACATGAGAATGAGAAATGTTTTTTAGTAACAGTTTCCTGACTTCTCTGTGTTTACAGGTATCCAGTGTGAGGTGCAGCTGATGGAGTCTGGGGGAGGCTTGGTGCAGCCTGGAAAGTCTCTGAAACTCTCCTGTGCAGCCTCTGGATTCAAGTTCAGTGACTATAGCATGGACTGGGTCCGCCAGGCTCCAGGGAAGGGGCTGGAGTGGGTCGCCTACATTAGTTATAATAGTGGTAGCATCTACTATGCTGACGCTGTGAAGGGCCGATTCACCATCTCCAGAGACAATGCCAAGAACACCCTGTACCTGCAAATGAACAGTCTGAGGTCTGAGGACACGGCCACATATTACTGTGCAAGAGACACAGTGAGTGAATGTTGCTGAGAGCTCAGACACAAACCTCCCTGCAGGGCGCTCAGGACCAGCAGGGGGCGCTGAGAGCACACAGAGTTCTGGGTGACACCCTGATCAAGCAGTTCTGGAGGACATGAAGGGCTGGACTCTGTGTTTGTCCTGCCTATCCACAGGGATTCTCTCTACAAGTATGGTGGGTAATAATCTTAAAGTGTCCAAATGTTCATTCAACTTCATGTTCCCTTTGAGATATGTGTTTTGAATTCATTAGTCTTTCTCTGTGTATGTCTGTCTCTGTCTCCCTGTCTCTGTTTCTGTCTCTCTGTCTTAGTCTGTCTTTGTATATCTGTCTTTCCCTTTATGTATTTGTGTGTGTGTGTGTGTGTGTGTGTGTGTGTGTGTGCTCGCGTGCATGTTGATATGAGATGTCTTACTCTTTAAGTCTACATGATAATTTTGAAATAAGTTCCATTATTGGGCCTGGATCTCTCCATCTATCTAGATCATTTACCAGTGAGTCTCAAGGAGCACACTGTCTCCACATCCCAGTGCTTGGCTTATTCATTGGTATCACATCTACCTCTTTTGTAATACTTGTGGAGATCTAAACACAGATCCATGTTCTTACGTGGTATGAACTTGAAGGACAGAGCTATTTTCAGAGTCCCAGTATTGAAGATTTCTGATTGTAGGATAAACTCTGAGTTGACCAAAATTCAGAGCATCACACAAGGCAAAAGTGACTCTTTCTAGGGACCTGAGTCAGATCCTGAAGAAACAAAGGACACATGAGATTGTGGAAACCTGTACTCAGGGCAGAGACTCAGTAAGAATCCCTGGTGAGAGCACTGTGTGGGGTTCCAGTTAGAGCCAATACAGAAATCAGGAAAGCCCGTGACCCATGAACCCAAAGACTGTGAGTCTCTCCATCATCCTCACATGAACCATACACAACAGACCCAGCACTGAGCAGCTGTGGTGCTGGTAATAAACGTGTGTGAGGCTCCAGCACTGAGACGTGAGGCCAAGGCAGCTGGTGATTCTCACTGAGCTGCAGTTAGCTGCTAACAGCTCCTAACCCACTCCACAGGTAATGTGTCATTTCTTCCTCTTATTTATTTGTAATCATTTAGTTTGGATAGTTCCCCCAGAATTTAATGAGCACAAAGATTTTTTCTTTTACAATATTAATTCCTTTTCCAGGCTTTGAAGGGTCTTTTTAGCAAAGCTGTCCTGAATGAGTATGTAAGTGAACTGGGGCTCATTCTGAGTTGGGAATCTTCATCTGAGGCTCAGAAGTAGTCCAGTGTGGAAACTAGAAACAGAAAAGAGCATTCTTCTCAATGGTATTGTGGGAATCACGTGGATGGAGTCACTATAAAAGAGTTGGTGTGCATCGGGAGCCAAGGGATGTTGACTGTCCAGTCAAAGCGTGATGCCACCTGGGAAATGATCTGTATTTGTCGGATTGTCATGCAGTTGTATGATCTGTGGTGATGTCATAGCTGTGGCTGCAGCACACTGTTGTCCTGTGAATACAATAGAAACGGAAAGACAGGGTTCGGGCTCATGAGTTGTCTCATGAGGCAGAGATCTGGATGATGCAGGCAGGAGCTACAGCTGCTCTGTGGCTGGAATGGTTCTTCCTCTTCTGTCCTGCTTTGTTGTCAACTGATCCACCTACCCATGTGAGGACAATGCTCCTGACAGGATGTGAGGCTTCAATATCAGGCTCACAACAGCATCCAGCCAACACAACTGCAGGAGGGAATGACTGGAGACTAGTGCTCACTGGAAACTGAGGTCCAGACAAGCTAACAAGAGAAACTGATGATCTCTGTGATGTCTCCTCAGTTTCCAAAAGACCTTGGTCAACAGGTTCTGAGATGTTTGGCTATGGATGTCTTCTGGGAGCCAAATATCACCTCTTTTGTAGTTGCTGTACATTTGTGAAGGAGATGTGAATCCTTGCAGAGCAGGGCACAGGGAGGAGCCTGGGGAAGCTGAGAGCACAGGTGGAAGATTGTAGCAATACAGCAAAGGAAGAGAGGAGTCAGATGCTGCTAAATCCCTGTGTTTCTAAAATAGGGCTAAGTTATTCACAAGACAAAGGCCCTTATCACAGACACCATCTTCCTGTCTTGAATCTGTCCACTCTAAGCTCATTCTTCAGCCACCAGTGTCCCAGAATGTCTGTTCATCACTAATATTTATTTCAGTTCTGTTTCCCAGTGGTCACTTCAGTCTGCTCCCAGTCACTGTTCACGGCATCCTATTTGTAGACAAGTGCAGCATCAACATGGTGTCATGTCACAAGAATGTGTAAACTGCAGGAGTTTGTGTGTCTGGTTTTCAGATCTATAAGTGATGAACTAAAATCAGATTTTTTATTTGTTCTTTCATTTCTTGTGCACACTCAGAGATGTCCAGCAAGGACAGAATCATGTATCTGATAAGAAGGAGGCTCCTGATGTGGCCAAAATCTGAGGGCATCTGCTGCCAAGTTATAGCAGACTGTTCTCCATTGTCGAAAAACATGAGGACCAATATATTGTCAGCCAAATATGGAAACTGCAACATCAGGACCGTGGTGGCAGGAACATTGGGGTGTAGCCCTGCATCCAGCCCACATTAGTCTCCTGTACTCCTCCGTGGTGTACATGAGGAGCACACATGTTTGGAACACAGCCCTGACACCTCTGCTGATGACCTCTGCATCAAGCTTCAGCACCCAGGCTCCTGCTCTGCTTCACTTCCTCCCCTGACTTCCATTTCTGATGTACAGTGATGCAGAAAATACAAAACTGTATGAGATTTGCGTCCTCTGTGAGGAACATATAGCTATCTCTGGAGATATATGAAAGAGAGAGGAGGTAATTGGTCATGGATAACTGGCTGATGCAGGGGTGTCAGGAGTTTCATTTCATTCTCAGGGAGGTTCAGCAAGGTGAAGAAGAAGTCCCTGAGGCACAGATGTCCCACGGAATCCAGCCTCCCTGTCCTGCTCTGCCCCAGTGTCACTGCAGAGACTGGTTCACTGAATGAGAAGCTCAAAGAACTGAGTTCACACACTTATCACAGTCTTGGAACTCTCATCACAGATCTAGAGTGATTAATCTGAGACATGTACAGAGTGAACAGGCTTTTCTTCAGTGGGTTTCAGCTTACCTTGGAAGGAAGCCACAGTGGACAAATTAGGTTCCCATTAGATGACCAGTGTATAATGTGACCTCTTTGCTTTGCAGGGATGAAGACTCTGGCTGGAGGACTAGGAACACTCCATCTGTGAGAACCCTTCTGTCACCTGCTGCTTTCAAACAGAGAGCAGTGTTCACTTTCTCAGATTAACTATGAGTTGAAAAAGAAACCGTTTAAAAATACAATATTCATTGCTTGAGATTTCTATTGTGTTTGTCTAGCTGACGGATATGAGTGAATGAACGAATCTATTCATTCATTGTATCTGTAAACTCTCAACATTGATAGAATTATTTTAATCCCCAAACCAAATCTCTGTTAGTCCTATAGTCTTCCTTTGATATACACATTCTGAAAACCTCACCACTAAGGTAAACACAGTTCTTTCACGGGTCTCTTGCAGGTACTATTCAACTTGTTTATCTTAGTTTTGTAGTGATTTTGATGTATTGTTTCTTAAAAATTGCAGTGATTAAGGACAGGAACTCCAAAAGCAGAGCAACAGACTCAAAAAAATCTGAGCACAGGGGTCTTTCCTGAGACTGATACTGCAACCAAGGACTATGCATGGAGATAATCTAAGACCTCTGCACAGATGTAGCCCATGGCAGTTCAGTATCCAAGTGGGTTCCATTGTAATAGGAACAGGGATTGTCTCTGACATGAACTGATTGGCATGCTCTTTAATTACCTCCCCCTGAGGGGGAAGCAGCATTACCAGGCCACTGAAGAAGACAAGGCAGCCACTCCTGATGAGACCTAATTGACTAGGATCAGAAGGAAGGAAAAGAAGACCTCCCCTATCAGTGGACTTGGGGAGGGGCATGCATGCAGAGAGTGGAGGAAGGGAGGGATTGGGACAGGAGGAGGGAGGGAATCACAGGGGGGATACAAAGTGAATCAAGTGTAATTAATAAAGAATTTAAAAAATATAAAAAATTAATAAATAAACAAAACTACAAAAAATGCAGTAATTTTTTCAAGTACTTTCATTTGTAGGGAGGCAAGTCTTTGCCCTGTGTCTTACACATTAAAATCTGTATCTGCAGTCTTTTTCAGCAGTGAACTGACAATGATGTTGGTCAGAAGCTCAGAGATAGTATAGCAAAAAATACCCTGATACAACCCTAACAGGTGGAGTTATTTTGGTCTGAATTTCTGGTCTCTCTGGGAAGTATTAATTAAGATCAATCCTATGGGATAAGTCTCTTAGAGCACTGGCTCTAAGAGCAACAATCAATAAATGGGACCTCGTGAAAATGAAAAGCTTCTGAAAAGCAAAGGACACTGTCATCAGAAGAAAACAACTGCCTACAGATTGGGAAAGGATCTTCAACAACCCTATATTTAACAGAGGGCTAATATCCAGAATATATAAAGAACTCAAGAAGTTAAACTGCCACAAATCAAGTAATCCAATTAAAAAAAATGGGGTACAGAGCTAAACAGAGAATTCTCAATAGAGGAATGTCGAATGTCAGAGAAACACTTAAAGAAATGCTCAACATCCTTTGTCATCAGGGAAATGCAATTTAAAACAACCCTGAGATATTACCTTACACCCATCAGAATGGCTAAGATCAAAACTCAAGTGACAACACATGCTGGAGGGGTTGTGGAGAAAGGGGAACTCTCCTCCCTGTTGGTGGGAATGTAATCTTGTACAACCACTCTAGAAATCAATCTGGTGTTTTCTCAGACAATTACGAAAAGTGCTTCCTCAAGATCCAGCTATACTTCTCCTAGGCATATATCCAAAAGATTCTCAAATACGCAATAAGGACATTTGCTCAACCATGTTTGTAGCAGCCTTATTTGTAATAGCCAGAAGCTGTAAACAGCCCAGATGCCCCTCATTGGAGGAATGGATACAAAAATTGTGGTACATCTACACAACGAAATATTACTCAGCAATAATAAAAAAAAAAAGAAGAAAATCATGAAATTTTCAGGTAAATGGTGGGATCTGGAAAAGATCATCCTGAGTGAGCTATCATAGAAGCAGAAAGATGTACATGGTATATACTCCCTCATATAGATATATAATATAGGATAAACATACTAAAATCTGTACACCTAAAGAAACTAATGAAGAAGGAGGACTCTGGCTAAAATGCTCAATCCCCATGCAGAAAGGCAAAGAGGGTGGACATCAGAAGGAGAAAACAGGAAGCAAGTTAGGAGCCTGCTACAGAGGGCCTCTGAAAGGCTCTACCCTGCAGGGTATCAAAGCAGATGCTGAGACTTATGACCAACCTTTGGGCAGAGTGCAAGTAATCATATGAAAGAAGTGGGAAATAGCAAGACCTGAAGAGGACAGGAGCTCCACAAAAAGAACAACAGAACAAAAAAATATGGTCACAGGGGTATTTTCTGAGAATGATACACCAACCAAGGACCATTCATGGAGATAACCTAGAACCCCTGCACAGATGTTGCCCATGGCAGCTCAGTGTCCAAGTGGGTTCCATCATAAGGGGAACAGGGACTGTCTCTGACATGAACTGATTGTTCTACTCTTTGATCACCTCCCCCTGAGGAGGGAACAGCCTTATCTGGACACAGAGGAAGACAATGCAGCCACTCCTGATGAAAACTGATAGAATAGGATCAGAAGGAAGGAGAGGAAGTCCTCCCTATCAGTGGACTTGGGGAGGGGCACGCTTGGGGAAGGGGGATGGAGGGTGGGCTTGGAAGAGGAGGAGGGGGGAAGGTACAGGGGTGATACAAAATGAATAAAGTGTAATTAATACAAATTAAAAAAAATTATTTTCCCAGTGAAATCTCAAGAATAATCCTCTCCCAGATATTACTTAATGTTCAGAGTCTTGAAAAGGTAGGAGTGTTGATGTCAATAAAACTTCTTGTACCAGTTCTTATCAACTCTTTAAAAAATGGTTCTGTTCCCCTTCCATCTGACCCTAATCTTTCAGTTTTCATCAAGAATGTCTGCACTGTCTTCTTCTGTGGCCTAGTAAGGATGCTCCCCCCTCAGGGGGAGGTGATCAAAGAGCCAGCCCCTGAGTTCATGTCAGAGAGTCCCTGTTCCCATTACTAGGGAACCCTCTTGGATGCTGAGCTGCCATAGGCTATAACTGTTCAGGGGTTCTAGGGGGAGGGGCATAGTAGAAGAAGAGGGAGGGAGGATGAGAATTGGAAGGGCAGAGGGAGGAAGCTACAACTGCAAAACATACTGAACAAACTGTAATTGATAAATATATATATATATATATATATATATATATAATTAGTTAAAATTTTAAAAAGTTCTCTGTTATTTACAAATTAGTATTATTCGCCATGGCTTTTTCACACACACACACACACACACACACACACACACACACACACCCATACAAGAATGCATACAGCTCTATTACACTCTGCCCCCTAAGCTGGAATAAATGAATCTATATGCTGTGTCTAAGGAAAAATGTCCTTCCCTAAAAGGATTTTAGAAAATCACTTCTGAGTACAATCAGGACCCGCAGTCACCGCACATTGTTGTCTGTAGACCTATAAACACAGTTAGATCACAGCAGGTGTGAGAAGGGAGGAACACAGTGTGACTCATGAAGAGTAGACATTGTAATCTTTAAAACTTCTTGAAATTTCATTCTCATACAAGAAGAATTGTAAGGAAAGTTTGCAGGGATGTATTTTGACAGTGTGGGAAGGTGATGGTCAGAACATAAAATTATATTGAGGGGAGTAAATTGAAATTGGACATTTGATTAGAGATTCTAGGTTAATGTAACTTTACACTGTAAAATAAAAATATGCTAAAGGTTTATTGATTGATTGGTCAACTGAATTATGAGTCAAAAGATGGCTGTAAAGCTGAGAGGCATGATATCATTTGGATTAATGTTGGTGATGGGATTCAAAGCTCAGAGAAAGAGTAATTCAGGAATGGGCTTATTATAAGAAATTTAATCTTGCCACATGGGAGGGAACAGAAGTCAGGCCCTTCCCTACAACTGGGAGATTCTGACAGTGAGAGGAACACCAGAATTCTAGAAGAGCTTTGTCCTTGCTCTTCCCTGTAGGCCAGCCTAGACAGTGTGAACCTTGGCTAGTCCACTTAAAGGACAATTTTGTGAAATTGCCCTAACTGGATTCTGGAGCAGCATAGGCCCAGTGACACCACTTCACTGTCAAAGGAAAGCTGAGTGTGCTTGCTTAAATGACAGCAGAGCAAAGCTATGACCACGGTGGTCTGACAATGTCTAATTATCTATGGTGTTCCCTAAAGTAAAACAATTAGGAAACATATTAAAACTGTGTTCACTTTATATGAGCATATAATTCATAATTGAGACCTGCAGACACAGATGTTGTCAGAACTACCTCAATGTCTCCTGACCTGTGGAGTGCGGTTTATTCTGGAGGAAATGGCCTAATGAAAACCATTAAAGTGTCCTCTAACAGGGAAAGCAGTGAACCAAAATTTCGACCCAGGTGGGGCATTAATATAACATTCAAAAACATGAAAGGTGCAAAAGCGGGTCTTTTTCCTTCTCATTTGACTCTCCTACTTGCCCGTATGTCCAACAGGAATTCTCTTCACAGTAAAAAGTACTGCAAAGACTACCAGGTGTGTCTAAACCAGTCTCAGAGCTGCAATAATTCAGCCCCACAGCTCCAAAATTGAGGCTGGCACATGGAAACACTGGCCAGGAACACAACTGCAAGTAACACATTTCTCATTTTATATTTTTCAAGTGAATAACATTAATGGATGAAACATGAGCTCTGTGTGAGCATAAAATATAATTTTGAATGAAGTGTGATAAAAGTCTAAAAGGAACAATCATTTTATAGGATGATTTCTTGAATTCTAAAATTCTTTTAATACCCACCAATATTTTCAATCTTCCATGATCACAGCACTCCCTCTGAGCCTTGGAACAGAGAACATATTTAGCAGGAACATATGCAAATAAAGCATCCTTCTGCTCTTGAAAACCAGCTCAGCCCTGACCCAACTGAGGAGCTCTGCCCTAGATTTCCTTGTCCTCCATTTCAGTGATGAGCTTTGAACACAGAACTCACCATGGAACAGAGGCTAAGACCAGTTTTACACTTGCTCTTTTAAAGGGTTACTCATAAATAACTAACGATCATGAGTGTGTGAGTTGACATAATTAAAAGAGAGGGTGAATATTTGTGGCAGATTTCTGACAGAATTTATTGTGTTTACTTTTCCACAATGACAATGATGGCATCCTGAAGGGACTTGGTGCAGTCTAGTGATTATCAAAAAAATTGTGTGTAGCAGCTGGACTCTCCTTCAGGGATTCCTACAGGCACTGGCTCAGACAGGCCCCAAGGAAGAGCCTGGAGTGGACCTCGTGCATTAGTAATGAGGGTGTTACAATAAAATACACAGACTCCCTTTCATTTCTGATTTTGTTAATTCGGTGACTGTCCCCTACCTTTTAGTTAGTTTAGCTAGGACTCTGTCTCTATTGTTGATTTTGTTAACAAAACTGCTCTTGGTCATCTTGCTACTTTATATTGTTCTCTTTGTTTCGAATATATTGATTTCAGCCCTGAGTTTGATTATTTCTTGTTGCCTTTTCCTCTTGGGTGTGATTGCTTCTTTTCGTACTAGAGCTCTCAGGTGTGATTTTAAATTGCTAGTGTGAGATCTCTCCAGTTTCTTTATGAAGTGCTATGAACTTTTCTTTTAGTGCTGATTTCATTGTATACTGTAAGTTTGGGTGTGTTGTGCCTTCATTTTCATTGAATTCTAGAAAGTGTTATTTTTTTTTTAAATTTTCTCCCTGAGACAGTGGTTACTGAGTAGAGAGTTACTTAAATTTCATAAGTTTGTAGCCCTGTTGTTTGTGTTGCCTTGATTGAAGTCCACCTTTAATCCATGGTGATCCGATAAGATACAAGGAGTTATTTCAGTTTTCTTGTATCTGTTGAAGCTTGCTTTGTGACTATCTGGTCTATTTTGGAGAAAGTTGTATGAGATGCTGAGAAGCAGGCATATTCTTTTGTGTGTAGATGGAATGTTCTGTAGATACCTGTTAGGTCCATTTGATTAAGAACATCGGTTACTTTCATTATTTCTCTGTTTAGTTTCTGTTTCAGTGACCTATTTTTTGGAGAAAAAGGGGTGTTGAAGTCTCCCACTGTTAATGTGTGGGTTACAGTATGTGCTATAAGCTTTAGAAACATTTCTTTTACGAATGAGGATGCCCTTCATTTGGGGTATGAATGTTCAATATTGAGATGTCATATTAGTGGATTTTTCCACTGATGAGCATGAAGTGTCCTTCCCCATCTCTGTAGACTAACTTTGGGTGAGTGTCTATGTTATAGGACAATATAATAGCTACTCCAGCTTGCTTCTTGAATCTCTTTGCTTGGAAAAGCATTTTCAAGTGCTTTGCACTGGCGTAATGTCTTTCTTTTTGGCGGAGGTGTCTTTCTTATATGCAGCAGAATAAAGGATTTTGTTTTCACATCTACTCTGTTAGCCAGTGCCTTTTATTGGGGCACTCCTTTGATGTTGACAGATATTAATGACCAGTGATTGTTAATTCCAGGTATTTTCATATTAGTGGTGGTAGTGTGTTTGTGTGTGTGCATGTGTGTGTGTTTGTCCGTGTGTGTGTGTGTGTGTGTGTGTGTGTGTGTGTGTGTGCGTGTTTCCCTTCTTTTGGTTTTGGTTCTGTGAGTTACTTAATTTCCATGTTTTCTTGCTGTTGTTAACCTCTTTTGATTGAAGTTTTCCTTCTGGTGTCTTCTATAGGACTGGACTTGTGGATAGATATTGTCTAAATTTGCTGATTAAAATTTTGCTGGGGATAGTAGACTGGGCTTATTGTGTTGTCTCTTTAATCTGCCCAGCACCTCCTGGCGTTTAGAGTCTGTGGAGAGTTGTGGTGATCCGGATAGGTCTGCCTCAATCTGTTACTTGGCTTTTTCCCTTGCTGTTTTCAATATTCTCTTTTTGTGCTGTACATTTACTGTTTTTATAACTATGTGGTGAGAGGATATTTCCGAGTCAATATATGAGGTTTTTTGTTGTTGTTGTTGTTTTCTAAGCTTCTTGTATGCTTATAGTAATCTCTTTCTTCAGGTTGGATAAGTTTTCTTTTGTGATATTGTTGAAAACATTTTCTGGGCCTTGGACCTGAGAGTTTTTTCCTTCTTCTATTCCTATTATTCTTAGATTTGGTCTTTCATAGTGTCCCAGATTTCTGGAATGTTTTGTATCAGAAACTTTTTAGAGTTAAATTTTTCTTTGACTGATGAATCAATAACTGAATGGAATCTTCTATGCCTGAGAGTCTGTCTTCCAGCTCCTGCATTCTCTTGGTGATACCTGTGTGTGTAGTTCCTGGTGTCTTACCCAGGTTTCCCATCTCTATGATTCCTTCACTTCATGGTCTCGTTATTGCTTCTATTTACATTTTCAGATCTTGATCAGTTCGCTTTATTTCCTTCACGTGTTTGATTGTAGTTTCCTGTATTTCTTTAAGAGATTTTTTTTCTCTTTAAGGAGAAAAGAAAAAAGGGTTGGTTCATAGGGTTGGATTTAAGGTTATCTCCTTGTGCTTTGAGTGTGTTAACATAAGGACTGGTTGTAATGGGACAGCTGGGCTCTGGTTTTGCCATGTTGCCCTGGCTCTTTTGACTGTGTTCTTCCACTGGATATCTCTGATGTTGGCTAGATGCTCATGATGTAGGCAGGACACCTTGGGAGGCAGGCAGTGCTTTGGGCCTGACTATGGGGCTGAAGGAATAGCCTGCTGTTCATCCATTCTGTCTGTGCCCAAGGTGGACATGAGTGTTTTGAGGTACCACAGTCGTCCTCAGGAAGGTAGGCCAAGCAGACAATCTGACGATGAAAGTCAGGGAACAGAGCACATTAAAAAATAACCCAAGGCCAGATTATTTTAACACATAATTCTCCCAGACTATCAGAGCAAAACTAATACCAATACTCCTGGAACTATTTTATGAAATGGAAATCAGATCAAAGACCCTCAAGTAACTCACATGCCTACACACACTTGATATCTTACAAAGAACCCACAAGCACAGAATGTAAAAAAGAAAGCATCTTCAACAAATGGTGCTGGTCTAACTGGGTGTCTGCAGGTAGAAGAATGGAAATAGATCCATATTCATCACCCTGTGCAAAACTTAAGTCCAAGCTGATCAAAGACCTCAGCATAAAATGAGATCCACTAAAATTAATGAAAGAGAAAGTGAGGAATTGCCTAGAATAAATTGGTACAGGAGGCTACTTTCTGAATAGAATACCAACAGCTCAGGCACTGAGATCAACAATTAATAAATATGACCTCATGATACTGAAAAGCTTTTTGCAAGGCAAAAGACACTATAAATAGGAAAAGGTGGCTTGAAGAATATAAAAACATTTTCTCCAACCCTATATCCAATAGAGGGCTAACATCCAAAATATGTATTTAAAAAAAAACTCAAAAAATTAAAAACCAACAAACCAAATAACCCAATTTAAATGAGGTATAGAACTAAACACAAAATTCTCAACAGAGGAAAATCTAGTGGCCAAGATGTACTAAAAAATGTATTCAAATACAACCAAATCACCAGGGAAAATTCAAATCAAAACAACTCTGAGATTACATGTTGCATCTGTCAAACAGGCTAAGATCAAAAACTCAAGGTACTTGGTCCTCATGTGGGACCTCTGACAGCCCTAGCAGGGTCTGTCTCTGACTCTTGTACCTGTCCTTGAATCCCTTCCCCATAACTGAGATACTGTGTCTAGCCTCAAGAGAAGGAGGTGCTACTTGATATGCCAAGTAAGGTTGAAAGCCACGGGAGGTCTCCTCATCTCTAAGAAGGAAATGAGAGAAAAGAGGGAGAAGAGGGGAGAAGTGTAAAAGCCACATTTATTCACGTGTTTCAGCTGTGATCTAGGAGGTTTACTGTCTCTTTCTGCTATTATGGGTCTAGTCCTGGATTCTTCTAGCCTCCATAGACTCTAACTGAGGCCTAGAATGTTTTCAGCCTCTCAGAATTACTGCTTAATAAGTTCACCCTTTCTTACTCATTTTGAGCTCTGGGCTGACTGGTTCAACTCAGCTGTCCTTCAACTCTCCAATATCTTCCCAACATAAACTTCATAGAACGTCATGACAATTTTAAACTAGTTAATGCTGCCCGTATGTATATATGTGCAGTAGAGGCCAGGACTACAGAGTAGGACACATACAAGTGACCACATTGTCAAATACATAAATTCTCTTCTCTCCATGAAAGAGCTACATCCAAGAATTCCTCACTAAGACATAAGGCCTGGAAATAATCCACACAACCTATACTGTGTGTTTAGTTGGCTTGGTCTCAGGTAGGATTACACACAAAACAAGATCCACCATGAGTTATGAATGTGATATCCATGTCATGTCCACAGACATTATCTCCCAGCACTCTTCCCCATGCTCCACCTCTCACACCCTTTCCACCTACTCTTGTCCAGTGTTCTGTGAAACTTGGAGGAACATGAGTGGAACTGGAAAATGTTATGTCAAACAATATAACAAGGACTTGAAAACACAAACCCTGCCTGTTTCTGTCATATGCTGAGCCTACATTGTGTGTCAGGTGTTCTGATCTCTGTTTTGTAGCTTTTGGTACCAGAATGGAAAATATGGGAGGGAAACACGTCATAAGTTTGTGACAAGGAGGAACAAGAACAAGGGAATAGTCATGATGTGAAATGAAAAGTGAGATGTGGGGAGATCATGACAGGAGTACAGCAGCATGCAGACAGAGGTGGTGCTTGAGAAGTAACTAAGAGTTCAGTTTCAAAATTTCAAGCCAGAAGAAAAAAAGATAGAGCCATGGCTACTGGCTTGGGCTTGGAAACTTCAAAGTCTACCACTTGTAACACACTTCTACCCACAAGACCACACACACTCCCACAAGTTCACACACATCCTAATCCATTTCACATTCCCTTATGATTAGGCATTCAAATATGAGAGCCTCTGGGTCCACTCTGACTCAAGCCACCACACTCCACTCCCTGGTCCCCAGAGGCTGGTAGTCATATCATAATGCAAAAATGTATTTAGTCCAACTTCAGAATTTCTTGATGATTAACACATTTTTCCATTGTTTGACAGTCCAAAGTATAAAATCTTTTCTGAAACTGAAGGCAGTCTCCTAACTGTAACCTTTTGTGAAATCAAAAACACATCACATGCTTTCAACAAACATTGGCACAGAATGTACATTACCATTCCAAAAGGAAGAAAGGGGATCACAGTGAGGAAATACTGGACCAACACAAAACTAAAACCCAGCAGGGCATCTCCACCTCTGGTGTCAAATCGATCTTCAGATCTGCAACCCCCGTTGTTGATGCAACACAGGTCTCTCAGTCTGGATCCACACCCAGTCTTCAGCATTCTTTGGCAGGTGTCCCATGGCTCTGGCAACTCCAGTATCTTAGGGTCTCTTATAATCTGAGCTTCACCTTCTCAGCTGGATGCAATAGCCCTTCTAGGTCTCCATGCAGGGAAACACTGACAAAAGCCTGGCCTCAGCAGCTTTCCTTACCTGTGGAGGGAGATTCCACAACCCCTTTCTTGTCACTTGGCTCTAAAGTTAGAACCACACAGCTGAAGCTCCCAAACCTGCTGCTTTGCTGGGGTTGGAACATGGCCTCCTTTTTCAAATACATTACCACCATCTTTCTGCTGTTTATGGCTTCCTTGGATTCTTTAGCTATTTTTGAACCTTTTTCACAGGCTGGAAGCTTAACTTGCTGAGGTCTAGGCCTGAGGTCACCACCTGTTTATTGCACTTAGCACCAGGCTTTCTATGAATCTTTATCTCCTTCACAACTGCACTTGGTTCACTTTCACATCCAGCTTTTCTTTTTTTTCCTCAAACTTTACATTTTGTATTTTTCCTTGCTCACCTTGTTCTTTTTCATTTCTGATCTGCCTAAGAGTTACCACTAATAGTAAAACAGTATTGTCTGTAGTATGCTGTGACAAAATCTCATCCGCTTTTGCCATTAATACAAAACTTTTCAACTTTGCCTCAGGCACATTTTTGGAAGAGTGAAGAAAGCAGAAACTCTCTACTTCTTCTGCTGGCGTCTCAGTTCAATTTGCCCTCAGCACTGTCTTCCAGAACCTACTCCTGTGGCCCATTAAGCCCTGATTAAAGCAGTCAACTGATTTCCTACTCCATAGTAAAAGTGTCTTCCATATTCCTCCAGTAAATTGCATGGTCAGGCCTGTCACAGCAATTCCCTGTTCCCTGTTACCAATTTCACCCTTATGCAGTGTTCTCTTGCTGTGAAAAGATGGCTATGGTAAAAGAACTGGATACTGGTGGTGCCATATTGCCCTTGATTTTATTTTTTGGGTTCTCATTCTGGCCTTTAACCATCTGGTTGTTCCTGGTGCCCTCTGGGTTTCTAGGGGGTATAGGAAGAGCCCTGAACAGAAGTCTGGATATTCCTGGAGCAGCTCTTCTCAGGATGGTGGGTAGGCTGTGGACTGGCTCCTGGATTCTCCTCAAGTGTCCCAGATAGACCCACAGGTAGGGAATTAGAGTATGGAGTTTCTACCCTGTATTATTCTACCACAAGCTGCCCTGGATAGCTTAACACAACTGAAACACAAGAAAAGTAACCTTAAAACAATTCTTATCAAGTTGATAGAAACCTTTAAAAAGGAAAGTCATGAATCCCTTAAAGAAATCTAGGAAAATATAACCATAGAGATGGAGTCACTGAAAGAGAAAATGAATAAATCCCTCAAGAGAATACAAGAAATGTAAAAAAAGATGTGAAGAAAAATAATAAAATGGTTCAAGACCTAAAAATGAAAATAGAAATACCAAAGAAAACATAAAGGGAGGAATCTACTTTCATATGTACTTCAAGCTGTAAAGAGAAAAGGGGGAGATATATAAAGTACATAGAGACAGAGAGACAGGGACAGACAGACAGGAATCAGGAGGTAGTGAGACTAGTCTCCAAGTTTGGTGGTTCTCAGTGGACATGTGAATATTCTGAGCCCACTGACATGGCAGGAAAGTCAATCCCTTGGTTCTCCTCTCAGAAAAAAACACTTTTGTAATAACTTGTGCAAAAAATTTGTGAATTGCTTCCTTACAAGTTGGATTTTCTAGGTGACTCATACAAGTAAGAATAGCTCCACGGACACTAAGAGAAAGGATTTTATGTATTTCCTTAATCTGGATTTCACATCCCTAAGAGCCAATGTACACCTCATGACTAAATTCCATCCTAACCCTTCTGCTGGAATTTACGGAGATATACACGGGCACTGAGGGTGTGGTGTCCTCTTCTGCCTGCATAGCATGTGTGGACTCATTGAAGACCTGCATAGAGGGAATCATTCAATTTCAAGTTCATATGAACCTGGAAATCCACTCAGATGCAAAACTCTTCCTGATTCTTGGTCACCAGTTGCTCACAGAAGCACAAGGCAAATCTCAGTCACCTGGAAGGGAATCTGAAGCCCCGACCTGGGCTTCCTTTATCCTCTCAGGATCCTCCCCCAATGCAAAGCAGCCCTCAGGCTCAGGCTGAAAGCCCAGGCCTAGCTGAGCAGCCCCATCTCCGCTCCCTGAGCCTCCATCACAGCATGGCTGTCCTGGTGCTGCTCCTCTGCCTGGTGACCTTCCCAAGCTGTAAGTGTTTCAGGGCATCAGGAGGGACCCAGCCTGTCATCTGTGGGATGTGTGACTGACGTGATGCTGCTTGTCCCCAGGTGCCCTGTCGCAGGTGCAGCTGAAGGAGTCAGGACCTGGCCTGGTGCAGCCCTCACAGCCCCTGTCTCTCATCTGCACTGTCTCTGGTTTCTCATTAAGCAGCTATGGTGTACACTGGGTTCGCCAAACTCCAGGAAAGGATCTGGAGTGCATGGGTGTTATGTGGAGTGGTGGAAGCACAGCTTATAATTCAGCCTTCAAATCCTGACTCAGCATCAGCAGGGACACCTCCAAGAGCCAAGTTTTTTAAAAATGAACAATCTGCAAACTGTACTACTGTGCCAGAGACACAGTGAGGGAACTCCAATGCGAGCCTGCACAAAAAACCTCCTCACTGTAGTGATGCTCATGACCAGCAGGGGGTGGTGAGGACCAATAGAGAAGGCCCAGGATCAGGGAGGGTCACTTTGACTCTAGGAAGATTATGTCTATCCTGCATGAACATGTGTTTCAGTGTTAGACCTGCTGATTCTTTTCTAGCCAAAGAAACCCTCTAGAGACCTCACTGTAGTGTCATTTTCTATTAAACTTGCATTTTATTTACACTCTAAACATTTCTCAATTCACACAGACCCTCTAAGCTAACCATTTGCTGCTAGTCAGCAAGTCAGCACATTACTTTTATATATTCCACATATATCTTCTTATATATTTAGGTGTTTATATATTTACATATAAATATACATTTAAATTATTTTATACATATATATCATTATATATGAACATGTTTTTTTACAGGAGTCTGTCATTATGCCACTTGTTGAGTGTAAGTTTGACAATGAAGATTTGGCATTTTTGAATAGTCTGTAATTCAACCTCTTTGTTTTTTCACATGGATAGAGAAACCACCACTTCTATGAATTAATGATATTTCTAAAGATAGTGTCTTTATCTCAAAATTTCAGGACTTTCTTCAATAGCTTCTTGTCTGGATGTCTCCTCTGTGGGCAGAGAGCAGGGACATTGTCACAGAAGGCCGTGGTGTCACTGCGAAAGAAGCTTCCTTGCCCACAGCAGCCTTTAGCATAGATCATGGACTTATACATGGTTCCCAGCAGCAGACAGATCACAAACACAGACCTGCTCTCCTGAAGAAGCAATGTTGTGGAACTCAGCATGGTCTCCACAGCCAGCACAGACACAGACATTAACACGCCATCAAGGGCAGCACAGACCACAGGCTTCCACAAGCCTCAGGGGCAAAACTGACCATGAAGTCACCAGAGAAGATCCAGTCCAGAGAGCGATCCACTCTTCATCCCCCAAGTCCTTCTGCTGTCCAGGGTGCTCCTAAAGCCTGGCCACATGTCCAGGGCCAGGACCTGGGTGAGCTCCAGGATGCTGCACATCACCCTACCCTCAGCACCAGCGGCCATTCCAGTACCCCAGGCAGGACCATGCTGTTTGCAGCCTGCAGGAAGTGCCATGCAACCAAATTCTCTCCTTGCTTCAAGAGGACAAGCAATAGACACAGTCACTCCATGCTGCAGAGATCCTGCAGGACAAGTGGCTGCCCCAGCCTAAAGAGCTGCAACACAGCTAGGTGGGGCCAATGGGGGCTGAAGCCTCCCAGAGGACCTGACCTGCTCAGCACCTGAACATCTTTGTACACAGCACTGTATTCCACCATCTTTATATCATTTGATCAAGATTTTAATTTTAATAATTTTATATTGGTATAATTTATAATTTTATATTGGTATAAATTATGTTGCACATCAAATTTGACTGTAGTGCTTACTCTACAGGTGCATTGTGGATATCCTCTACCCACAAATTTTCTACCATCAGTGTGCACATCCCAGCCAGTGTCAGCTCTAGTCCTTGGTCCATCACTCAGCAGAGCTTCACATAGGCAACTGAATTGATAATTATCACAGTTTCAGTGTGTGTGTGTATGAGTGTGTGTGTGTGTGTGTGTGTGTGTGTGCGTGTGTGTGTCACCTAGGAATGCATGTGCCTTTGCTGTGTACAAAGGCTCCCAGGATTACTGCTCTGACTCTCTGTTGATGCTGACTGAACAGCTTTCCTCTCAGGTGTGAGCTAGAGAAGTGTGATTCAGAGAAGCACTGTTGACTGTGGACAGCCCCGGAAGCCAGGCTGACTAGATTATAGGATCCCTGGGATCTGTATGTACAACAGTAAACTGGAAAGCTTCACACTAGCTGAATGCAGAGCATGCACTGCCATGTTATCCAGGATCAGGCTGCAGATCAACACAAATGGCTGCTGTGAAATGGGATGAGCTGGGAGAAGTTTTTGAAAAAGAGGGGTGAGCCTGAAATACATGAGAGCCAACATTTAGTTTCCAGTTCACAATGACTTCACTCTTGACCAAGAACTCGCACAATGTGTTATTGAGTTTCTAACACTCTGTGCTACAGGGTCATGTACTTGTTCTCAGTGTTTTAAGTAAATTATTGAACAAACAGTACAGATAAGGACACTCCTCTGAAATAGAACAGAAGTACCAATAGGACAGAGATGCCCTTGAAACTCTCTCTTCCTGAATATGCCCTGTAATGATGATATTTTTTATGAGTAACTGAAGTACACCAACACAGCCATATCATTTTTCTTCTCAAGAACAAATTATTTTCATCAGTTGCCTGAGATATGATTGTTCAGGAGAACACATAGATCAGGGAAAAGAGAAGATAGATAAAATGTTTTCTTAGAGTATACCTTCCTTCCTTCCATCCTCTGATTGAGATCCTTCTTTCTGATCAGTGCATGTGGGCAGAAGAGGTTGAATTAAAGCAACATCTCCATTCACAAACAAAATGTGAATTATATTCTAAACAATGAATGTTCTTGTAATGAAAGAAATTAGAGGAATTTATGAAAAAGGAAGAAGGAAAACAAGTGCTGTGAATACTGGGAAAAGGAATCCACTCCTGTTCCCTATCAAATTTGCTTAGTTGTGCTATGACTTGGTAAATAAGGTGCAGGACACTCACAGAATTACAAATATGGACCATGTGACCAATCACTCTTACAATTGGATAGGTAGTGATGAATGAAATTGATATTTTCATTTAAAATACTTTTACATTTCTATGTTCATTCCCTGATTTCATAGTCATACCCTCTCTCACTGATAGAATCTCTGTGTGAGCCTTGAGGTGTGAATTCACATAAAGAGACCCTCACTGAAGGCTGCTTCTGGTTCACAGACCTGTGCTCCTTCTCACATATGTTATCAGCATGGAACTTGTCCTTGAGTAAAAGTGGGAACAGAAGGTACATCATTCAGATTTTCAAAACAGTAATTCCTGAGGCTATGGTGCATACTGTAAGCTCTGCATACTGACCTAGGTCTTGAAGAGTTTACAAGTAAACACTTGACACCACTGTGCTGTAAGACAATAAACATTCAACAGCTCCCTGGAGTTCCTGTCAATATTCCCTCCTGTGAACATGGGAGCCTCTTTAAGGCACATGTCCTGACAATGTTTATGCTATCTGAATGAGTTATCCTGGCTTTTCCCTCTTGAATGAAGTTTTACAAAGGAAGCAGACTCTCCTGTCCCTGATTTTTCTAAATTCATGGATGGTTTATTCAAGTCTTGGCTTTCTCAAGGCCTGGGTCTCCAAGACTGGGGAATCCATTACATGCCATCCTGTCACTCCAACAACTGTCCCATAGACCTGGGAAGAGCAGTCATCACCCCTGCAAATTCCCTACCCACTGTCCATCCAGTATCTTATGTTTCTCCTCCTGGTCCTTTTTGTTCAGGATGTCCCAAATCACACCCAGAGGCTACTAAGGGACCTCCATTTGCCACACTAAGCCAGGAGACAGATATAATGAAAGACATTGAGCTTTAACTCCCAGAACACATACTCTAAAAATCTCCCAAAGCTCCACCTGCCACTGTCCCAATATTCTGTGTCTTTTCTCCCAAGTCTTCTCTGTTAAGAGTCTCTATAGTTACCTTTTCACCACCCAGAATCCCTTTGTTGCTCATGTGGCCAGAAAATCCTTGTAGTGAATGTTCACGCCCTCCTGGCCCCTGTGCTCTTCTCCAAGCCCAGGCATAAAAACATGTCTTAGCTGCACTTATTCTGCTGGCTCATCTACACCCCAATACCCTGCCTTCTACCTGAGACTTGCTCAAGAGAGCCCATGTGCTGACCCTGCTAATCCTAGTTGTATCCTTGGCACCTGCACAAGCATCCTCCACCCCTCAGGGCTCTGTGTCTCTTCCTAGATTCTCTTTATGCATGTCTGTGTCTGTGCTGGTGCCATGCTGACTCTATTATCATGGTACTGCAATGTGGCACTTGAAATAAATCCTTCATCACCGTCTTTGCCTGAGGGTTGCCAGCCTTGTCCACACAGTTATTTCATATTTAACAGAGTCCTCGTTAAGTATTTCCTTTGGGAATTTATTATCTTTAATTCATTCTCCCATTGAGTAGGTACTATTTTTCTTCATTTTGAGGAACTTTATAATCTACACATATGGAATCAAATATGATCACTCTCTTCCCTATTTATACTTTCAATTCCCATCGTATCTTCCCCATCACAAATCACTTACAACATCATGACAATTTTAAGCCCAGTAATGCTGCCTTTATGTGCATGTGTGTGAAGCCAAGCACTGCAGAACAGAAAACCTGCCAATGACCACACTTTCCAAAGGACAGAATCTCCTCCTGGAACTATCTTCCTACAACAAGTCCTCACTAATAGATGAGGCTGGGAAGTAATTTACATGGTCTGTCCTAGGATTTGGCTGACTTTGTCTCAGGGGTTACACAGAAAATATCCATGGTGAGTTATGAATGAAGTAGCCAAGTCATGTCCACAAGACATTATCTCCCAGCACTCTTTCCAGTGCTCCACCTCTTACACCCTTTCCATCTCCTCTTGCGCCGTGTTCTCTGAGACCTGGAGGAACTTGAATGGAACTAAAAATGTTATGACAATACCACAAAGATTTGAAAGGACAAACTCTGCCTGTTTCTGTCATATGCAGAGCCTACATTGTGTGTGTCAGGTGTTCTGATTTCTATGTTGTAAGTGTTGGAACCAGAAAGGGAACCCTAGCATGGAACACATGGAAAGTGTGGGACAAGGAGGACCAAGAACAAGGGAATATTGGTGATGTGAAATCAAAGGTGAGATGTAGGGAGAGAAATGAGAAAAGTAGGAGGAAAACAAGAGACCTGGTTGAATAAGAGAAAAAAATCCTAAAAAATAATCAAAAGCCCCGGTTATACTAATTATATTAAATGGGGGAAACTAACTAGCCTAACACAACAAAGACATTCACATGTGTCCTGGAGTAAAGACGCAAAAAGAAATTGGTAGAGGGAGGACTTAAAAGAAATAACAGGGAAAAAAGCTTCAGGAAACAATACAAGAGAGTTTGCCACTAATGGAAGTGTGTCTCCATAGCAAACTCTGAGTGATGGACAGACAGGGACGTGGAATGTCTCAATTGCAAGCCTCTCTGAGGGCTGAGGACATCATTCTATCACAAACCAGTGAAATTCAGAAAATTCCCAAGTGTTCTCATCACAGATAATGATTTCTGCTGACATCATGTTGCAGAAGTGACTGTGTCCATTCCAACATCCACATCAGGAAGAAGCCATGTCCAGCCCAGACAGGAGGAGAACCTAAGCTCATGCATCAAAAGCAATTATGTGTGCAACTATTTATTAACACATTATATTAGAAGGGGGAGTAAGAAAACAGTAAATTCTGTGTATATGCCCAAAAGGGATCTAAATAAAGTAGGAAGAATTCTTAACCAGAACATGTGAATATGAAACTACCATACTTTGTAAAATTCTATAACTGACAGCAATGTCTTTGATGCCTTATATCTGCTCTGAGCACTGCCTTCTGGTTGTCTACAACTCCAGAGCATCTACAGCAGGAAGACATGCAAATAGGGCTTCTCTGTGCCCTTGAAAACCAGCCCTGCCCTGACCCTGCAGCCCTGGCAGAGGAGTCCAGCCCTGGATTCCCAGGTCCTAACATTCAGTGATTACCACTGTCCACAGACCATTCACAATGGACTTGGGGATGAGCTGGATTTTCCTTGTCTTTATTTTAAAAGGTAATTAATGGAAATGAGATTCTGGGTGTTATGTGACTATGAAAAAATAATATTGTGTGTGTGTGACAGATTTCTGACCATCAGTCTCTGTTTGCAGGTGTCCAGTGTGATGTGCAGCTTGTGGAGTCAGGAGGAGGCTTGGCGCAGCCTGGAAAGTCCCTGAAACTCTCTTGTGCAGCCTCTGGATTCACCTTCAGTGACTATAGCATGCACTGGGTCCGCCAGGCTCCTGGGAAGGGGCTGGAGTGGGTTGCCGTTATTAGTAGCAGTGGAGGTACAATCTACTATGCAGACGCCGTGAAGGGCCGATTCACCATCTCCAGAGACAATGCCAAGAACACCCTGTACCTACAAATGAACAGTCTGAGGTCTGAGGACACGGCCACATATTACTGTGCAAGAGACACAGTGAGTGAAAGTTACTGAGAGCTCAGACACAAACCTCCCTGCAGGGCGCTCATGACCAGCAGGGGGCGCTGAGAGCACACAGAGCTCTTGGTGACATGGAGGGCTGAGTTCTGTGTTTGGCCTGCCTGTCCACAGAGACTCTGTCTACAATTATAGTGTACAGGAATCCTTGAAGTGTCCAAATCTTATCGACCTTTCTATTTTCCTCCGTGGCATTTGTTTTGTATTTATTTTTATGGTGTTTCTCTGTCTTTCTCTGTAGGTCTATACCTGTCTGTCTCTCTTTGCTTCTAAATGCCTGTCTGTTTCTCTCTGTGTTCTTCCTTCTCCATGTGTCCTTTCCATGGACAGATCCCTGTAAAGTGCATATTGATAATAGTGTCTAAATATTTCGAGAAAAACTTCAGAAAATTTTGGAGAGAATTTTCAGCATCATATTCATGGAGGAGACTGACCACCTGGCATCTAGTTTAGATTCTCTCTTGATGACAAACCTCCAACAGCCGCAGGACTGTACTCACAGGTAACTGTGTGACCAGAAATAGTAACAGTACTCACAGTCAGAAATAGTGATGTAACGAACTTAACTGCTCATAATTCATAGAAATGTATGATTTCAGAATAAATTTTGACATATTTAAGTCACCAATAATTATGTTGTTTTAAATCTCTGTCTCTCTTTCTGCCTCTGTCTCTCTCTTGCACACACACACACACACACACACACACACACACACACATGTCAGGACCCACTCTTCATGAAAGTGTCTTTGACAAGTGCCTTCTAGAGACATGAGCACGGTCCTGGAAGGCAATGGGATGCTCTGGACAATAGCAGAGATGCAGCAGCCAAGTCAAGGTTGTCATTGTGCAAGCCAGACACCAGCTCATGTGCAGCATTAGAACTCTGAAGACAAGCTGTGCAAGGATGACTCTTACTTCCCTTGTGCTGTAAGCTTATACAGGGTTATAGAAGCCACAAGACATGGCTGTTGGCATAACACAATATGCAGAGTAGAAAACAGAGCAACTCACTGGGTTTTTGGATGTTTGTGTCGTGGTTCCCAAGAACCAGACATCTATAGATGCCGAATTCCTTTTTGCACTCTTGTTTTCAACACATTACTCTTTCTTTTAATGTGTGTGAATGTTTTGCATAAATGTGTGTGTGTGTGTGTGTGTGTGTGTGTGTGAGTGTGTCACATGTGTGTCTGATGTCCTGAGAGGCTAGAAAAGGACATCATATAATCTGGAATTATAAGTATTTGTGAGCCACCATAAGGGTGTTTGAAGCTGAAATTACATCTTCTGTAAAAGCATCACATACTTTTAACTGCTGAGCTAAACCTGCTTGCACTCTTGAACAAAATTGACAGATTCATTCGCGTCTATGCTCAAGTCTGGTCAATTATGTGAATCTGTTATGTTTTTAAATGTTTAATTACCAAAAAGTCTTTGGTAGTCATCTTTCATTACACACTAAAATGATAGTAGTTGGGTTGGGGAATTCTTCTATGATTGTGCTGAAAATGTTTTCTGGTCCTTGGAGCTGGGACTCTCCACCTTCTATTCCTGTTACACTTGGGTTAGTCTTTTCATAGTACCCCAGATTTCCTGGATGTTTTGTGACTGGAATTTTCAGATTCAACATTTTCTTTGAGTGATGGGTCGATTTCCTCTATGGTAACCTCTATTCCTGAGAATCTCTCTTCCATCTCTTGAATTCTGTTGTTGATGCTGCTGCCTGTTGTTCCTGTTCTCTTCTCCAGGATTTTCCATCTCCAAGATTTCCTCAGTTTCGGTTTTCTTTACTGCTTCCACTTTTATTCTAATGTCTTGAACAGTTTTATTCATTTTCTGCCCCACATGGATCAGGCAGGTACAGAATAAACAGAAGGGGATTTGCGCTGAATGGTCCTGTGAAGACTACTGTGAATTTAAATGTTGAACTTCACTATTGATTCAAAAAAAATAATATTTTCCTGAAGTCATTCATGACATCTGGCTTTTATGATCTTTCTGATTCACCTTCTGCTGTGAATCTTAAGCTTTTCAGGGAGTTGGGGCATGAAATAGATGTCCCTTTTAAGGCTGAGCACTCTGCAGTCTCTTATTCTCTGTGTTGAGTAGATGTGGATCATCATGTTAATTGTCATCTCACTGCAAGAAAAGCCTTCCCTGATGTGTTTTGAGAGATATGCTAAAATATGGATATAGCAATAAGTCCTTAGAAGTCATCTTAGCGACATGTCCACACAGCAGAATAATAGTAAGGGGTTCTACCCTAGGTCATATGACTAGTCTAGCCACAGGATCTTGGCCTCAGTACCTGGGACAGACATGGGATCCATTTGTGAGCAGGTCTGAATACAATCAGAACGTGGTTGTTTATGCCTATAACATCCATGTCACTGCTGCACCACTAGACATACCTTTCCAGGACCAATGGTTTTATAGCTCACAGAATCCACGGATAGGTAAGACTGATAATTACTTTTCTTCTTGGCATCTAGCTAGCACCTACCAAAACTGAGAAAGCAGGCAATTAGGGATGAAGCATCCAGCCCAATACCTGCATCATGTTGCCATGTCCTATGACTCAAATACCCTGTGTCTTCAGCAATAGCATCTTGTTGTCAAGCCCTGACGGGTAACCAAAAGCATTGGCAGGAGTCTATCTGTGTATCTCTGTGACAGCCCCCGGCCAACAACTCAAAAAAAGGTAACCTATTTCTAATACCTTTGATTGGCAAGCGTGAAGTGCCCAGTTACTGTATTGTTCCTTGTTACAGGTTAACTCTTTAAACTATTTTCTCTATTTATATGTACACACACATAAGCATGTTTCTTTAGTAATAGGTAGAGGGCGCAGTGTGATTTCAAACATTACTTCCCTATATAGCATTCTAGATGACCACAAGGCACCTCAGATCTCAGGAATCTCAGGACTATGGCTAATGAGCAGGTGCAGGTCATGCCTGAATCTGATTAATGCAGTAATTTAAGGTTTCATTTTCCTGCTCAGGAATCCCCTCGTGACCCTTCATGGTGTCATAGTCTGTGAAAATCTCAGATATCTTGCCTTAGAATCAACATCACTTTCCTGTGATGGATCTAAGTTACCTATTTGGCAGTTATAAAGCTGCCACATAGGGTCCAGCTCAGTACGGTTTTCAACAAGCATTTGTAATTCTTTAATATGGTAGTTGGAAGTTACATGAGAGGGCTCAGGAAATTTTAGGTCCTCTAGTAATCTCTTCTTTTTTTTAATTTTGTACACATGTGGAAGAGAACCACACCTTACCTGAATTAACTATTTAGAGACTGGCTAGAAAACAACATATGCTCTGTTTCAGATCCCTAATGCAGTTGCATCCCAAAACAAGACACAGTTACTCTTCATTTTAAACAGGTTTCATATTTTAAGTACCCAAGCACTATTTATGTACTCAATAAAGTTAATTTGAACTGTGAAATGCCCCGAGTGATCCCCTTTAATATACTATTTGGAGTACACAGTCTAGAGAAAGCGAGAGTGGTCACCCTGTACATCCCAGCTGTGGTCAACCACCATCCGTGTGTAATCTCTCATCAACCTTTCCAGAAGAGTTCTGTGTTTTTCTCAGTTTCATACAGTTTGCCAGTAATTTTGTTCAACACACACACAAACACACACAAAACAAAGTGTTGCCCTCTGTGCCTTAGTCTAAGATAATAAATGCTGTATTTTCTGTGAAGCAAAGGCCTTCCCTTGATGGGTTACTACACAGTCGATGCTGACTGTATTCAAGAACAACACTTAACTCTCGTGTTTGACTCTAGACTTCTATAAACACTGTCTTGCCACAGAAGGGTCTACAAGCCAGGAACACAGTATGAACAAAGTCAAGGTACATTGCACTCTTGAATAGATGCTTGAATTGTTAATTCATATAAGAAGTTTGGGAATACATACTGGAATCTATTTTAAGGGTGCAGGATGGTGATGGCTAGAACATAAAAGTGTATCAGGTAAATCTGTCGATATCAGTTCATTGAACAGAGATTCAAGGCTTAATGTTGCAGTTACACACTTTAGAAAAAATGTGCTAACAGTTAATTGGTCAGCTGAAACATTGGTCAAATGATGGTTTACGAAGCTGGGAACATGATATCCTTCAGTTTAGAGCTGATGAAGGGATTCAAAGGATCAGAGAAATAGGAATCAGGAATTGTCTTATTATATAAAATCTACCTCCAAACAGGGATGATACAGACAGAGGACAGGCCCTTCACTGTACAAATTGGACTGTGAGAGGGATATCAGGATTGTTGGGAGCATTGATGTTCTTCATCTCTGTAGACATTCTCAGTAATGGCCTCCATGGCTGGTCAACTGTAATGTGCCTGAATGTATCCTGGAGCCACAACAGCCAAGTGACAGCCTTTAGTCATCAAAAGCAGAGTGTATTTGCTCAAATGCACTGCAAACCAAAACAACAGGGCAAATACTCTGACTCATGCAGCGCTATGACAATGCTCTCACCTGATTACACAGTTAGGAAGAATCCTGAAATCTTGTTCACTATCTATAAGTAGAGAAAAATCCTATAAAATGACTTAAAAGTTATCTTCAATCAAACCAATAGAGGAGCACAGCCCCACAACCAATTTCCACACCTGAACTGTCTTTTGGACCCCAAATAGCTTGAGGAAGGAGAATCCAAATCTTATTGACAAAGAAGCCAGCTGCACTACAAAAGGAGTTGCTGTTGCGTTTTCTTCCACGGTTTCCCATGGGATATACATGCTTAAACTAGAGTGACTATATGTTCAGGGAAAGGAAATATTTAGACAATTGGATGAGTTGCATCCTGATTGAAGAGCTGTGCTGCTGCTCCCAAAATCAAAGTAGGGGATCATGGAGTTCAATTGATCAATCAAAATGAGATGAAGATCAACTGACTATGGATTCCAAGAATTTCCAAGTGTGTCCTCTGATGGTTTTTCCCAGTACTGTAACACAAAATTTAGACACATATAGAAATTGACAGAACTGTTACACTAGTACCAGCCATGTGGAGTGAGGGCCATTATGAAAGAAAAGGACAAAAAGGAGCCATTAAAGCTGTCTTTAGT
>REGO01001267.1:119578-132270 GCA_010120015.1 Rhombomys opimus
GTCTCTGAGTAAGGGGAGCAGGGGCAGGCACTGGCATGAACTCCTTTGCCTTCTCTTTGATCAACTTCCCTGGCAAGGCTGACTTGGTAGGCTACAGAGAAAGAAGATCCAAACAGTTCTGATGAGACCTGATATGCTATGGTCAGATAGAAGGGGAGGAAGTTCTCCCCGATCAGTGGACTAAAGGAGAGGCATGGGGGGAAGGATGTTGGATGGAGGTTGGGACTGGGAGGGGATAAGAGAGGGCACTGCAGTCTAGGTACAAATTGAATAAATTATAATTAATAATAATGATAGATAATAAAAAATGGAAAAATAAATATGCTTTTAAAATTGAAATTAAGAACATAACTATCTTCAAATGCTCATTAAGCACATAGAACTACTCAATATCTTCAGTAGTTAGGGTAATGCTAGGCAAAACCATTATGGATTATAATTATTCATCCACTAAAATGATTATAAGCCAGTGATGGTTGAGAGAACTTGGAGTTCTCAGAACAGTAGTTAATGATCATCTAAACTATTGAAACCCCTTGAAACGTAGTTGTCATAATTATATTAATTTATGTTTATGAGTGAGTATATCCCATGTGTGTCTTTTTGCTTCTGGTTTACATCACTCAAGATGGTCTTTTCTAGTCCCCACGATTTGCCTGCAAATTTCATGATTTGCTTGTTTTTAATAGCTGAGTAGTATTCCATTGTGTAAATGTACCACAATTTCTGTATCCATTCTTCTGTTGAAGGATATCTAGGTTGTTTGTACATTCTGCCTATTAGGCATAGAGCTGCTATGAACATGGTTGAACAAATGTCCTATTGAATGGTGGAACATGTTTTAGGTACATACCTAAGAGTGGTATAGCTGGATCTTGAGGTAGCACTATTTCCAGATTTCTGAGAAAGCACCAGATTGATTTCCAAAGTGGTTGTACAAGTTTACTTTCCCATCAACAAATGGAGGAGGGTTCCCTTTTCTCCACATCCTCTCCAGCATGTGTTGTTACCTGAGTTTTTGATCTTAGCCATTCTGATGGGTGTAAGGTGACAGAGAAACAGAATAGCGGATCAATAGAATCAAATGGAAGACCCAGAAATAAACCCACACACCTATGGATACTTGATTTTTAACAAAGCCAAAACAATGGGATGGAAAAAAGATAGAATTTTCAACAAATGGCGCTGGTCTAACTGGATGTCTACATGTAGAAAAATACAAACACATCTGTAATTATCACCCTAAAGTCCAAGTGGAGCAAACCCTCAATATAAAACCAAACACACTAAACCTATTAGAAGAAAAAGTGAGGAAGCGCCTGAACTCATTGGCACAGAAGAAAACTTCCTGAACAGAACAGCAACAGCATAGGCTCTAAGATCAACAATCAGTAAATGGGACCTCATGAAACTGAAACTCTTCTGTAAAGCAAAGGACACTGTCTTCAGAACAAAACTACAGCCTACAGATTGGGAAAGGATCTTCACTAACCCTAATATTGAGAATATAAAAGAACTCAAGAAGTTAAACAGCAACAAATCAGGAAATCCAATTAAAAAATGGGGTACAGAGCTAAATAGAGAATTCTCTATTTAGAGGAATATAGAATAGAAGAGAAACAAAGAAATGCTCTAGGATCAAACCTCAAATGACAATTCATGCTGGAGAAGACATGGAGAATGAGGAAGCCTCCTCCATTGCTGGTGGGAATGTAAACTTGTACATCCACTTAAGAAATTAATCTCAGACTTTCTCAGAAAATTAGGCATAGTGCTACCTCAAGATCCAACTATACCACTCCTAGGCATATATCCAAAATATGCTCAAGTGCAGAACAAGGATATTTGCTCAATCATGTTTGTAGCAGCTTTATTTGTAATAGGCAGAACCTGGAAACAACCTGGATGCCCCTCAGTTGAGGAATGGATACATAAATTGTAGTACATTTACACAATAGAATACTAGTCAGCAATTAAACACAAGGAAATCATGAAATTTGCAGTCAAGTGGTAGGATCTAAAAAAGATCATCCTGAGAAGCAAAAAGACAAAGATGGTATATACTCACTTCTAAGTGGATATTAGATATATAAAACAGGAAAATCATACTAAAATCTGTACACCTCAGGAAGCTAATCAAGAAGGAGGACTCTGGGTAAGTTGTTCAGCCTTCATTCAGAAAGGCAAATGGGACAGACATCGGAAGAGGGAGAAAACAGGGAACACGGGAGAAGTCTACCACAGAGGGACCCTGAAAGATTCTACCCAGCAGGGTAACAAAACATATGCTGAGACTCATAACCAAACCTTGGACAGAGTGCAGGGAATCTTATGAAAGGGTGGGGGATGAGGAAAGAATGATCTGGAGAGGACAGGAGCTCCACAAGAAGAGCAACAGAACCAAAATATCTGGACAAAGGTGTCTTTTGTGAGACTGAGACTCCAAACAAAGACCATTCATGGAAATAACCTAGAACCCCTGCACAGATGTAGCCCATGGCAGCTAAGTGTCCAAGAGGGTTCCCTAGTAATAGGAACAGGGACTGTCTCTGACATGAACTCATGAGCTTTCTCTTTGTTCACCTCTCCCCTCAGGGGGAAGCAGCCTTATCAGTCTACAAAGGAAGACAATGAAGTCACTCCTGAGGAGACCTGATAGACTAGGTTCAGAGGGAAGGGGAGGAAGACCTACCCTATCACTGGACTGGAGGAGGGACATAGCAGAAGAGGTAGGGAAGGTGAGATTGGGAGGGGATGAGCGAAGGGGGCTACAAAGAGAATAAACTGTGATCAATAAAAATAAAATAAAAATTAAAACAAAACTAAAAGAAATGGGGTACAGAGTTAAATTCTTAATAGAGGAACATCAAGTGGCAGAGAAACACTTAAAGAAATGCTCAATGTCCTTAGTCATCAGGGAGACGCAAATCAAAACAACCCTGAGATTTCTCCTTACTTCCATTGTCTTCTCAAATTCTGAATTTCATAATGCATCTTGACTGTAGACATTAGAGTTTTTGACCACAACTTGTTTTCAGGATGTATATAAAGCTAATAGCTGTAGCATTTTGATCTGCAATAATTCACAAATCTTAATGATATGGCGAGAATTCTATTGTAGCGTTCTCCAAAACAGATGATTACTAAAGAGAAGGAGGTCAGTGTAGAAGAACTCAGGTCTTGGTGTACATTAGAGGGATGCTTTTGCTATTTCTTGCAAAACCTCCTGGAACATTCATAGAAATCATCCCAGGTTAGTGCTATATAACTTTAGAAAACAAATGAATTTTTTTCACATAATAAACTGAGTCCATTTTTTTTTTTTTCAGTTTCAAAACCTAGGAAAGTCTCTCAGGTCCTTGGCTTCATTCCCTCTTAGGACATAACCATGAAAGAGTCATTTAGTTAACATAGAGGCAAGCCTCTGGAGTCTCTTATTTTGCAACCAGTCATAAATAACTCTCCAAGGCAGCTTTTATCACAGGTCTCAAGTCTCAAAAGAATTGATTAGAAAACCTAAGTGTACAGAAACACAGAACACAATTTCTCTAAACATTTGCTTTGTTCTATATTCTTTGTGAAATATTTATTAACAGTTTTATTCAAATTAACGATTCTATTTCTTTTTATTATTGAGTTGTAAAAACACCTGCACATATTTCTTCCTAGTTTGTATTTTCAGATTACATGACTCATAATATGTTTCAATATTATTTATAATATGAATCATAAATAATTTTACTATATTCTTGTATGGATCATGTTTTTGGTAATATATTTATAATTGCTTGTCTAAATATGGGTCTTCAAGAATTGTTGCTATATTCTCCTATTTTTTTAGTTTTCAATAATTCATGTAAGACAATTAAATAAGTAAACCTTGATATATGATGTGACATGATGTTGTGTGTTATTTTTGTGTTTTTGGACACACCTTTGTCTCAGCTTTATATTTTAGAAGGCATGCCTTTGCTTATTGTACTTCAGAAACCTGCATGTTTCTAAAGTACAAATGATATATTATTTGATTTCTTTCAGTGCTTTTAATGTATATCATCTTGTAAGCTATATTGTGTTGGTTAATATAGCTTTATATTAAGATTTTAAATGTGAAAATTTTATGCCTCTTTTTGATTTTGTCTGCAGTACCATGGGCACTTAGCTTTTGCATACACACCATAGCCTGTCAGTAGCTGGCTTAGGTGTGGGTTGTGTTCCATAAATCAATTAGGAGATAATTGCCGCTGCAGTGATATTTGGTATTCCAACCCCACACAACAGGGTGTTTTCCATTTGGGGGGACATTTAATTTCTGCCAATAGTGTTCTGTAGTTTTCAGTCTATACTTCTTTCCCTTCCAATGTTAAGTTTATCTTTGTATTTTTGTTTGTTTGGTGCTATTATGAATGAATTGCATTTTCAAATGGTCCATTGCTACTATAAAGAAATGTGATTGTTTCATGTTTATATTTCAAACTTCATAATGTGAACACAATGAACCCAGCTTATTAGCTCTCGTGGCTGTGTGCATGTTTGTGTATTTCTTAGCAATTTGTATTTATGAGATCATAGCCACTGTGCACTTTAGAAGGTTTTTTTTTCTTTCTTTTCTTTTTAAATGTATTTTGTTTTTCTTCTCTTTTTGGTAACTTGAACATTCAGTGTGTCGTAAAGGGTCACGAATAGTGCATTTAGTAGGAATAAGTTTTCTCATTTTGTTGAACCTACTACTTTAAAAAAATATTTTAGATGTTCTCATACTTATATTAAACGTCTTTTAAAATCTTTGATAAGTATTTGAAGTTTCTAGTCTTCTTTTCTGGTAATTTTGTCATGGCTGTGCTTTGCAATCTCTTTGCCTTTTATAGCTTTTATTCATGTTTTTCTTCATCTGAGATAAATTGAATAGATATGTAATTACTTTACATGGTAACAGATAACTTCCCTGGAATGAATCCCTCTGGTTCATGGTATAATTTTTTTCTATGTAGTAATTTACTTTGTTACTTATATTTTTAGAAATGATTTATTAATAGTTATCAATAATGTTCATGGGCTGTTTCTCTTGTGATGTCTTTGTTGGACAGGTAATAGTATAAAATACTGAGGGAAGTATTTATTCTTTTTTTGTTTTCTTGGAGATTTTTGAAAGATTTATTTTATAGGCACTTCAAATATTGGTATTTTCATGAATTAATTTATATGGTTTTAGAAAGTTTAAGAAAATTTTATGTACAGTAGGGCTACTGATTTTTGGAGTTAAATTTTTATCTAGCCATTTTGCTGAAGGTGTTTATCAGCTGAAGAATTTCTCTGGTTGAATTCTTTTTGGTCACTCATGTATACTATGATGTCATCTATGAATAGTGATACTTTGACTTCTTCTTTTCCAGTTTGTATCCCCTTGATCTCCTTTAATTGTCTTATTGCTCTAGCAAGGACTTCAAGTACTATGTTGAAGAGATATGAAGAGACTGGGCACCCTTGCCTTGTCTCTGAGATTGATATGTTTCTCTCTGTTTATTTTGACATTGGCTATCGGCTTACTCTATATTGCCTTTACTATGTTTAGGCATGTGCCTTGTATCCCTGATCTCTCCAAGACTTTAAACATGAATAGGTGTTATATTTTGTCAATGATTTTTCAGCATCTAAGGTGATGATAATGTTTTTTTTTGTTTGTTTGTTTTGTTTTGTTTTTCTTTCAGTTTGTTTATGAGGGGGATTATATTAACAGATTTCCATATCTGAACTACCCCTGCATGTCTGGGATGAAGCCTACTTGGTCATAGTGAATGATGTAGTTGATTTTTTTTTATTCAGTTTGCAAGTATTTTATTGAAGATGTTTGCCTCAAAACACAGCTATATTAATTCTTGGGGATATAGAAAAAATATATATGATAAGACTATATGTATTTGTATATATATATATATAGTCTTATCACTTTCTCTCTCTCATATATATATGCATATATGTACATTTATATGCATATATATGTATATGCATACATATATGAGAGAGAGAAAGTGATAAGACTATAATTGTTTGCAATTATTCTTACTTCAAAAAATGGCCTTTTTATTTAGGCAGAAAAGGGGAATTGTAGAAGGTTGGTCTGATGCATATTACTAGTCCTCAAGAGGAACCTGTGTTTTGTAAAACTACCTGATTGGCTAATTTAATGTCCTCTATGTGGGCAGGGCTGAAGATGGTAGATGTGGCTAAGGTTCCCGGACGTGGAGAGGACAGGAAGAACCTCAAGGAAAGAGGAGAAAGGAGGATGCCGTGATGGGTTAGCCTGGAGAAGAAATCACATGGTCTTGGATGAAAGGCTCCAGTAATAGCTTGAAAAGGCCCAGATGAAGAATACAAGCAAGTATTTATAAGATTATGGATGGAAGTTGGTCCTTATAGAAAGGATGAAGGTGGATGGAATTGGATGGGGCTGGGAGATGGATGGTGAGGATATTCAGACAGCATAGACAGGAATATCTGCCCAGTCCAAGGTAAATAAGGCAATTATAAATCTAACAGGTCTCTGTGTCTTATTATTTGTGATAGTGGGTTAGATAATACTGCTGTGATAATCATAGGGCTAATAATAAGTACATATAGCCCACCACTCACCATTTTTTTATTTACTACAACAATATTGCCTTTATTATATTTAGGTATGTGCCTTGTATCTCTAAAACTTTAAACATGAATGCGTGTTGGATTTTGTCAAATGCTTTTTCATTAACTAAGGAGATGATCATGTGGCTTTTTTTCTTTTAGTATGTTTATATAGGGGATTACAGTGATGGATTTCCATACATTGAACCACTCCTGCATGCCTGGGATGAAGTCTCCTTGATCACTGGTGGATCTTACATTTGATGTGTTCTTAGATTCAGTTTGCAAGTGTTTTATTGAGTATTTTTGTAGTCGAGACCCAGCTATATCACTCTTGGGCATATATCCAAAAAATGATCAATCATACAACAAGGACTTTTGCTGAACTGTGTTTATAGCAGCTTTATTCAGAATAGCCAGAATCTGGAAACAATGTAGATGTCCCTCAACCAAAGAATGAATACAGATATTGTGGTACATTTACACAATGGAATACTACTCAGCTACTAAAAACAAGGAAATCATGAAATTTGCAGGCAAATGGACAGAACTAGAAAACATCCTGAGTATGGTATCCCAGAAACAAAAAGACACACATGATATACACTCACTTATAAGTAGATATTAGCAATATAATATACAGTAAATATAATAAAATCTGCAGACCTAAAGAAGCCAAACAACAAGGAAGGCCATAGAGAGATGCTTAATTCTCATTCAGAAGGGAAAACAGGATAGATACTGGAAGCATCAGAAGTGAGCAAACTGGATGGGAGCCTACCACAGATGTCTTCTAAAACACTCCACCCAGCAGGGGATCAAAGCAGATGCAGAGACTCACAGAGAAACTTTGGATAGAGCACAGGGAGTCTTATGGAAGAAGCAGGATATAAAAAGACATGGAGGGGACAGGAGCCACACAAGGAGACCAACAAAGCCAGGGTATATACTCACTCATAAGTGGATATTAGACAAATAATATAGGATAAATAAACAAATCTGTACTTAAAGAAACTAATCAAGAAGGAGGTCTCTGGCTAAAGATGTTCAAACCCCATTCAGAAAGGCAAAGAGGATGGACATCAGAAAAGGAAGAAAACAGGATAGGGAACAGGATAGGAGCCTACCACAGTGGGCCTCTGAAAGGCTCTACCCTGCAGGGTATCAAGGCAGATGCTGAGACTTAGAGCCAAACTTTGGGCTGCGTGCAGGGAATCTTATGAAAGAAGTGGGAGATAGTAAGACCTGGAGAGGACAGGAGCTCCAAAGGAGAGCAGGAAAATAAAAAAATCTGGGCACAAGTGTCTTTTCTGATACTGACACTCTAAGCAAAGTCCATTCATGGAGATAACCTAGAACCTCTACACAGATGTAGCACAAGGCAGTTCAGTGTCCAAGTGGGTTCCATAGTAATGGGAACAGGGACTGTCTCTGACAAGAACTAATTGGCCTGCTCTTTGATCACCTCCCCCTGAGGGGGGAGCAGCCCTGCCCATTATAGTTACAGGCTGTTTAATGAACCAATCAGATAGGTTTGCACAAGGATTGGTGTACCCTGAACTTGAGGGCTATTAACATCCATCAGACCAACCTTCAACAAATAATAATAATAATAATAATAATAATAATAATAGTAAAGAAAAAACCCAAACCAACTAACAAACAAAGTTTAAATTATAAACTCCTTTTTTTCCCCAGTTTTACAACTTGGATGCACATGTCTCTCTCTGGGCTATGTGTTGGCACATTTGGTCATAATTGAGAGATGGTAGAAGAGTTGAAAGCTGTGTCTTAGCTCTAAGGGATAAATTGCTGGGTTGGCAGGCTTAGATTTTAAAACCTTACTTTATTTAGGGTTCTTAAATGTTCCTACCTTCCTTCCAACCCACTGAAAAAAGGTTATTAGAAAAAGGGGCTGTGGATATTTTTAGGCAAGTTTCTTTGGGGTGATTCTACCTTGCATTGTCGGGAAACCTGCAGTCCAGTCCAACAACAAAATCCAAACACAAATCAGTAGTGGTAGCAAGATGCAGCAGAAACAGCAAAACCACACAACAGGTAAGAGTCTCCGGGCTCAGCTGGAGTGCCTCTGTAATATTTCTCTCCTCAGAGTCCACCCATGTGTGTTTTCAGCTGGCCAAAATCATGTGCCTCGCAGGAGACAACGGGCAAGAAAACATTGCATGCCCTCTCACAAGACAGCTTCTAGCAAATCATCACATGACTCACTGAGCCTTCAAAGAAACCAGAAACTTCCATTTCAGGGACCAAGCTTATTTGCTGCTCATTATCTGATTACTGATCTGCCTAGATATGAACAAGCTCCCACCCAGTACAAACATAATGCCCTGGTGCTCCACATCCCCCACTCTGATGAATTGTATCCAGGAAAACTATGAGCCAAAATAACTCTTGCATCTCCTAAATTGTTTCAGAAAGGTGTTTTATCACAACTAAAAAAAAAATTACCAAAACCAACTGAGAATAAGTTTTTTATTTGACTACCTCATCAACCATGTACACATTTGGACTTGGATGTGCTAGTTTAGAGTTACATGTAAGGGAAGCCCTAGTGATATAATCAAAGTTTAACAAACACCTTTAGTGAGTATATGAAAGACCAGAATTATGACAGAAAGGTGGACAGGAAACGCTATGCTCAGTAGGTTAAACTAAATTGTAATTCTTTTTGTAATTGGATTAGAGGCTATTTCCATCCTTCAGTGAATTTTGCTGCATTCTCCTTGAGTCCTGAAAAACAAAACAAACAAACAAACAAACAAAAACTAAGAAGCTAAATTCAAATGTAATAGACAAAACATTTTGTGTCTGTGTGTGGGAAAATTCTCAGTACACAATACACAATACAGTGTGTGGAATGGTAATTGAACATGACTTTCAGGAAAGCTGATATGGAAAATACAAGGCAGGAAGCAGAGCACAAAAAGTGAAAACAATGCAGTTTGGTGGAAAAAAAATGAGTGAAGTTAAAAAAGACCAGGAGGAGAAAGCTGGTTTGAACTCAGCAGATGGAACTGATAATGAGACTAGTTTGGTTAAAAAGACACTGCATCTCAGCCCTGGAACAATAGGAAAGGTGACGCAAGGGCAAAACCTCTCCCACTGAAAGTTCTAAGATACGAAAATTCCAACACGTTTGAAAAAAAATTATCTGTGAAATAACAAAAGCAAACCAACCAATAAACCAAAACCAATGTCTCAACAAAGTGAGTCCACTGGGCACTTATGGCAAGCCTGGCCTCCTAGGAAGATGTTTGCCCAGGTTGAGCCACTCAGACAGCCAGCAGCTCTTGTCTAAGGATGTACTAATAGTCCAGTAGGGTAGGGCTTATATTTTGTAAATGTAACTTTTATTTCCTAAAATATAATATTGTTTTGGCATCTTTGTCAAAAATCAGGTGTCCATAGTGTGTGGGTTTATTTATAGGTCTTCTATCTGATTCCATTGATCCACCATTCTGTTTCTATGCTGGTACCATGCAGTTTTTATTACTGTTGCTCTATAGGACAGCTTGAGATCAGGGATGGAGACACCTCCAGAAGATCTTTTATTATAGAGGATTGTTTTAGCAATTCTGGGTTTCTTGTTATTCCATATGAAGTTGAGAATTTTTCTTTCAAGTTCTGTAAGGAATTGTGTTGGTAATTTGATAAGAATTGCATTGAATCTGTAGATTGCTTTTGGTAAGATGGACATTTTTGCTATGTTAATCCTGCCAAGCCATGAGCATGGGAGATCTTTCATCTTCTGACATCTTCTTCTATTTCTTTCTTGAGAGACTGGAATTTTTTTTTTCATACAAGTCACAATGGAATATTACTCCGCAATAAAAACACAAGAAAATCAAGTAAATGGTGGGAACTGGAAAAGATCATCCTGAGTGATGTAACCCTGAAGCAGAAACATACACAGGGTACATACTCACTCATAAGTAGATATTAGACATATAATATAGGAAAAACATACTAAAATCTGTACACCTAAGGAAGCTAATCAAGAAGGAGGACTCTGGCTAAGATTCTCAATCCCCATTCAGAAAGGCAAAGACGATGGACATCAGAAAAGGGAGAAAACAGGGAACAGGACAGGAGCCTGCCACAGAGGGCCTCTGAAAAACTCTACTGTGCAGGGTTTCGAGGCAGATGCTGAGTCTCATAGCCAAACTTTGGGCAGAGTGCAGGGAATCTTATGAAAGAAGTGGGAGATAGTAAGACCTGGAGAGGACAGAAGCTCCACAAGGACAGCACCAGATAGAAAAAGTCTGGGCACAGGGGTCTTTTCTGAGACTGATACTCCAGCCAAGGACCACTCATGGAGATAACCTAGAACCTGTACACAGAGGTAGCCCATGGCAGTTCAGTGTCCAAGTGGGTTCCATAGTGATGGGGACAGGGACTATCTCTGACAGGAACTGATTGGCCTGCTCTTTGATCACCTCCCCCTGAGGGGGGAGCAGCCTTGCCAGGCCACAGAAGAAGACAATGCAGCCACTCCTGATGAGACCTGATAGACTAGGATCAGAAGGGGAGGAGGACCTCCCCTATCAGATGACTGGGGGTGGGGGCGCATGGGTGAGGAAGACAGAAGAAGGGTGGGATTGGGAGGGGATTAAGGAGGCAGCTACAGCGGGGACACAAAGTGAATATACTCTAATTAATAAAAATAAAAATAATTAAAAATTAAAACAGTATTCTTACACCATTGTAAGCAGCTAGTTTAAATTTTGCAATCTCAAAATATTTATTTATTTATTTAACTTTGGGGGATCCAACCTTTCACTGCCTGGATGCCTAGGAACCAGAGGCTTGATAGGCCTGTGACCTAGGGTAGAACTAAACATAGCTAGCAACAAAGGAAAAAAAGAAAAAGAAAACCTCAGTGATATGATTCTTCAAGATATTCAGCTATACTCATAGAGTAGTGTCTTGCCCGGTCATTATAAGGGAGGCTTCCTCTAGGAACAAATGCAGTCAGTGCAGAGACCCACAGCCAAACGTTATGAGGAGAGAAGGTAAATTAGACATCACCAACAGCTCCCTACCCTTGGAGACTAGGGAACCCAGTGGTAGAAGGACAAGAAAGATTGTAGGACTCAGAGGGGATGGAGAACACCAGGAGAACACCGCCGATAGAACCACCTATGCAGGACTCACACGGACTCACAGAGACGGAAACAGCAAGCACAAAGCTGGCATGGTTCTGTGCTGTGTCATCTGCATACGTGTTACCTGTGTTAGCTTGATGTTCTTGTGA
This sequence comes from Rhombomys opimus, assembly GCA_010120015.1. NCBI lineage: Eukaryota > Metazoa > Chordata > Mammalia > Rodentia > Muridae > Rhombomys > Rhombomys opimus. Next base: position 131,472 of record REGO01001267.1, read on the forward strand.
GACTTCTAAGGGTGAGAGCAGGTGTCTCCCATATTCTTTTGGCTGCTCTTGGGACCCTATTTCTCCTGTAGAGTTGCCTTGGGCAGCCTAGATATGACAGTTTTTGCCTTGTCTTGCTTTATCTTGTTTGGTTTTTACCTCTTGGAGGCCTGCTCCTTTCTGAAGAGATATGGAGGGTAGTAGATCTGGGGAAAAGGGAGACGGGGGTGCTGGAAGGAGTGGAGGTAGGGGAAACAGCACTTGCCATGTAATGAATGAAAGAAGATCTTATTTTCAATTTTAAAAAATGGATTTTTCTCACATATCTTGATTACAGTTTCTCCTTCCTCTGTTCTTCCCAGTTCCTCCCTATGTCCCATTTCATCAAAATCCAATCATTTTCTGTCTCTCATTAGAAAATAAGCTTCAAGCTCCCAAGACTTGCCTGAAAATTTCATGATTTCCTTGTTTTTAATAGCTGAGTAGTATTCCATTGTGTAAATGTAACAGTTTCTGTATGCATTTCTCCATTGAGGGACATCGAAATTGTTTCCAAATTCTGGCTATTACAAATAGAGCTGCTACGAATATAGTTGAGCAAGTGTTCTATTCAATGGTGGGGCATGTTTTCAGTATATGCCTAGGAGTGGTATAGCTGGATCTTGAGGTAGCACTATTCCTGATTTTCTGAGGAAGTGCCAGCCTAATTTCTAAAGATTACATTCCCACCAGCAATGGAGGAGGGTTCCCCTTTCTCCACATCCTCTTCAGCATGCATCATCCCTTGAGGTTTCTATCTTAACCTTTCTGATGGGTATAA
>REGO01001268.1:79197-102186 GCA_010120015.1 Rhombomys opimus
ACACTGCTATCTTGTGGACTTATGATAGTGACCAAAGACATAATCAAACTGCAAACTCTTCTAATGTAATTATTAAAAGTAAGTTCTTGAGAGTTCAATTGGCATTTTTAAGAAACATTTGCCACACGAGTGTGGGTGGGAAGTGAGATTGTCTATGTGTGTTTGTGTGTATGTGTGTGTGTGTGTGTGTGTGTGTGTGTGTGTGTGTACACTCTGCATATGTTGTCTTCTTTCTCAGTAATAATAAAATGTCACACACAGGCATTCACCTGCACTGGAAAACCACCTAGAAATGCCAGCCACAGAAATCTGAGGCTTTTTCACACAGCATAAATCTAACCCTTGTCACTCCCATTCAAATACATCTACAAGCTTTCCAGATGGCCTGGACAGACTGTTTATGTAGGTTAGAGTCTAGAAAGGCCTGGAATTATTCATTTTATTTAGAGCCAGGAGCATATTTGTGTGCTTGGTGCAAAAAAGATAGAACTGCGTCTAGCAACTCAACAATAAATAAAACTTGGGGAACTTGTTATTTTCTCTAATTTTTTATTCTCTCTTCTTGAATCCCTACTCCTTTAAGTAGGGATTGATCATGAAAGCTGAAGATCTGGCTTCTCTCCCCTTTCCTATTTCTGACTCTGCCTCCCCTCTCCACTCCTCCCCTTTCTTCCTTATCTCTCTTCTTCCCTAACACTTTTACTTTCTCCCAATCTCCATTCCTAACACAGACATGAAGACATATGTACCAGAGAAATGTCTGTGCCAGAGCTGAACTGGGTTCACATAGAACAAGGCAGGAAACAACTGTCCTGCAGGAGTCTGTAAGAGCTCCACAGCCAGCAGAGTAAAGATCTATGGAGTAACAAACACAGCCAAGGGGTTTGTTCATGCTTCGGTCCTCTGATATTGAGTAGTGTATTTTCAGGACAGTTGATTTTTGACAAAGGAACCAAAACCATAAAATGGAAGAAATAAAGCATTTTCTTTTTTTTTTCCATTTTTTTATAGTTACAGTTTGTTCACTTTGTATCCCAGCTGTAGCTCCCTCCTCATCCCCTCCCAATCTCACCCTCCCTCCTTCTTCTTCTCCTATACCCCTCCCCCAATCCAATGATAGGGGAGGTCCTCCTTCCCTACTATCTGACCCTAGCCTAATCAGGTCTCATCAGGACAGTCTAGATCCTTTTTCTCTGTGCCCTAGTAAGGCAACCTCTCAAGGGGGAGATGACCAAAGAGCAGGCAACTGAGTTCATGCTACTGACTACCCCTGCTCCCCTTACTAGTAAACCCCTGTGGAGACTGAGCTGCCCATAAACTACATCTAAGCAGGGGTTTAGGTCCTCTCCATGCATGGCCCTTGGTTGATTCATCAGTCTCTGCAGGCCCTCCTGGGCTCAGATTTTTTTGCTCATTGATTTCTTTCATGGATGGATTCACTTTTTCTTTTGAGACCTCTAACATAGTCATAAAGGCTAATTTGAAAATGTTGTCATGTGCATCAGCTATCTTGTGTTTCTTGGGGCTACTGGAGTAGTGTTTTGGGGCTTTAATGAAGACATATCATTCTCAATGTTATTGTTTTCATGCTGGAATCTAGACATCTAGGTTTGAGGTCATTGTAATTCTCTGTGCTGGTGTGGGTTCTTGCATATGTCAGAGGTGTGCTCTCTTCCTTGTTTTCTATTCTTCTCCTTGGTTCTGAGAACAGGGTCATGGCTGTGGGGTTTCTGCTAGGAATGCTTCTGAGATCCTGCCATGTGTGGACACTGGATTTGAGACAGAATGTGCTTCTTTCCAAGTGCTGACACTTAGGCATAGGAGCGGGATAAAAGAGGTGTAGGGTGAGGAGATCCTGGTAGGGAAGAAATCAGGGAGTGCCACCAGGATCAGTCTAGTGCTCTGGGAATGAGGATAAGGAGGGATGAGGACCACAGCAGAGATTCTACTACAGGGCTGAGAATGAGACTGGGGGTTGGATTTAGAGGAGAGGCGGGACATGGAAAATCAAAAGTTCACCTGCCTGCTCTGGCTTCCTTTCTCCTGTCTATCTTTATTACAAATTACGTCCTATGTATCTTTATTACAAATCTTGAGGTATGGAAAGGCTGTAGACCTCTGATAACCTGTCCTTCCAAAGTATTAGATAGAATTATGTAGATGACATCTTTCCCTGCATTTGTTGCCCTGTGTGAATAAATTGGCCTGGAGGTGACATGCAAGAATACGAAGAGAATGACCTCTATATGGAGATGAAGACAACTGACCACTTCACTGTATCCATAGCTTTTCTGTGAAATCAATGTGACCCTTCACAAGGAACCACTGATGTCTCTGATGAAAATCCAGCTGTGAAAACATCTTCTTCTTCTGCTGTGACCATTGTACGACTTTCATCAACCAGAGAAATTTTGGTACACAAAACATAGACTGTGTAGAAAAGGGTGACCCAAAAGGCAGATGAGCAGAAGTCAGGCTTTCTTTTGCTTCTCAGGGTTTGTGCTCAGCTCCCCGTGCAATGTCTGCCACTGTATCCCTCAGAGCACAGTAGTACACAGCCAAGTCTGACTCTTGCACTCATACTTTCTGCAAGTGGAAGGAGGTGGATCCTTTATCATATGTGGCTTCAAACCCTCTGCTGCTTCCCTTCTCGCCAGCTGTGATGACTTTCAGGAGGACCTGTGCACCTTCTCCAGGATATTGGACATACCAGACAAGAGTTGGGTACCCTGTGGCTGAATATGTGCAGTTTATAAATAGAAAACTGTCTTCTGAGAGAGTCACTTGACCTTGTTTCTGGGTCACTGACTCTCCATGGATCCTTCCTGGAGGAAGAACAGAATATCTGTGTAACATTAACAACAAAGCTCATGAACGATTAAATATTTTTCTGATATCATAGAAGAGTGCAAATCTGAAGTCACTTAACTTACCAAGCACGAGCAGCATCACAGTCAATAAAACTGGAGAAGTGTTTATCTTCAGGGTCACCCAGCTACTGTTCTTGACTTTTCACATGAAGAAATTATGAAATGACATCAAATCATGAACTGCAAATCTTATAATTCACATGCATAGTGATATACCTTTAGGAAACTCCACCCCTTGTGGACAGAGATTAAAGCAGGGTCTGCAATCCTCCCAGAGTCAGAAAAGTGTTCTCACCATCTACATCCATTGTAGGGCACATGTGAGACTTCCAGAGGCTCTTGACAATGTAAAGAACATAAACACTGGCCATTAACATATTGACTGTCATTATTCTTAGGAGTATACCTGAATTGAAAGTATTATAGAAGAGCAACTGATGAATTTTCAATTTTGGTCTTTACCATATGATAAATTGAATAGCAAGAAGGATGTTTTAACAGTTTAGTTTTATCGGTCCAAATTTGTAGAGATGCTATGCGGGTGTGGATGATGGCTCAGCACTGGAGGGCATTTTTGCTCTTACAGGGAGCCCAGAACACACACAGTGGTTCAGAATCATCTCTAACTCCTGCTCCAGGGAACTGACTCAATCTCACCATCACTGAAGGCACCAGGCACTCATGGTATAAAAACACAAACACAAGAAAATTACTTCCGCACATCAGATACAATGAATACATTTTTTTTAATATTTAAAGATAATATGAAGTTAAGTTACTTTAAATTGGCCCAGAGAATGTGTAATCACTACTATTTGCTCTTTTTATCTTCTGGAATATTTTAAAGAATGGGATTGTGCTGCCCATTTACTTAGGAGTTCAATGAAACAATGTTTGAGGATTAACTACACAGGACAGCCACAAGAAATGAAGCAATTGTGACTGTCATGCAGGGCACACGTGTTATACCACACTATGCATCAAATATAGGCTATGACCTTTTTCTTAGCTCTTTTCTCTAAATGTCTTTGTGACCAGTGGTGGCCTTTGTTAGGAAATATGAAGCTGACTATCATTTGCGGCTCTTTCTTAAGGACCTGCAGACAGCATCCCAAGCAGCCAGCTCACAAATGTGTCTTCAGAACAGATTCTTCCTTCAAGTTCAAAGCTTCCACTAATGAGTCTGGCTTTCATGGCTGCCATGTGTCTATGGAAGCTCCTTCTATCATTTAATTTCGTCTTAGTAATATTTCCCCATTGACAGAATTGACAAAACTGTTCTTTCTTGCCTTTGTGCACATCTTTTTCTTAATTCTTGTTGTTTTGAAGTTACAAATGCAATCCTTAAGTGACAGCCTGTGGCTCAGAACTTTTGTCTCTTACAGTTCAAAATAATGAATATCGAGCCGTTCTGGGTTTTCCTCATTAGCAACATCTGCAGTTGCTTCAGAATGTGCTCCTCATGCTGCACTTCTATATGAGATGGGAATCACTTATTAAAACAGCATTTTCTTTCCAGTTTCCTTTTTATTTTTACATTTCCATAGCTATAGCCTTTTATATAGGTTGACATACTGGGAATGTATCGCTTTCACAGAGCAAGTCTCAAATCCAATGAGAAAGTAGTTATTTGCCCCTAAAAAAACAATCATATCACCAGTGAACATATCTTTATAATTAAGTTGGTCATTTAGCACACAGGATCCACAGAGAGTAACTCCAATGATGATGTATCTCCCCTAACTAGAAGAGAACACTCTAGGTCAATTCTGATTTGATTTTTCTGTATGTTACATCACCATTCAAACTGTGTCAATTAGATATGTCACATAACCAAGACCAAGAAAATTATCAAATATTGTGTGAAGACCTGTGGGATCTTCCTGGAAAATAACTCATATAGAGATATCACACACATGGCTCTGAGTACGTGGCTAGGTACCATACCAGGCATGGTATCCCTCCTCTTGAGCAGATCATAAGTTCAATTAGGGTGTGTGAGCCACTACTGCTCCCAGGGGATTATTGCGGCATGCTGGACATTGATCCAGATAATGACAGCAAATACTCTTTACTTCATTATAAAATATAACCCTTGAAGAGAAGAAAAATTAATTCATGCTGCTAAACTAGTGACTTCCTCTTGGGTATGTCAAATTACAAAAATATACAATGATAGGATAAACACTTTGATGTCTAAAACTTTCATGTATTATAGTGACAGTGGGGTGTCAAAGTCTCCCACTATTAATTTGTGGGGGTCTATGTGTGGTTTAAGTTTTATTAAAGTTTCTTTTACAAATGTGGGTGCCCTTGCATTTGGGGCATAGATGTTGAGGATTGTGATATCTTCCTGGTGGATTTTTCCCTTGATGAGTATGAAGTTTCCTTCTCTATCTCTTTTGATTAATTTTTGTTGAAAATCTACTTTATTAGATATTAGAATGGCTACACCTGCTTGCTTCTTGTGTCCATTTGCTTGGAAAACCGTCTTCCAGCCCTTTTACTCTCAGGTAATGTCTATCTTTGTGATTTAGGAGTGTTTCTTGTATGCAACAGATTGTTGGGTCTTGTTTACGCATCCATCCTATTAGTCTGTGTCTTTTTATTGGAGAATTAAGTCCATTGATGTTGAGGGACATTAATGACCAGTGGTTGTTAGATCCTTTGATATTGATGTTGGCCATGGTAGTCTTTTGTGTGTTTGACTGCTATTTGTTTTGCTGTAGTGATAACCCCCAAAGACCAATCTATGAGCATCCCCCTCCCCCACAGGCCAGAAATCCAAAAGTGCTCAAAATTCCAAGAATAAGTGTCTCTATGGTGCAAAATCCAACCGAAATATCTGCAATTCAATCCCTCCACCTAAGACTCAAGGAAGTCACAGAGGAGGTGATAGAAAGATTGGGAGAGCGGAAGGACTAGAGTCCCTGCTGCTATATACAATCCCCCAGAAATAACAAGGAAATGCAATCAGGCATCTCAAAAATATGGTTGCTTGAGCAAAACTAACATCAGGATTACATCAGTTGGCATGCCAACATGGGTAAGGGAGAGTCCACATGCTTCAGCTCCTACATGAAGACGTTCAGGTTGTAAAAGCTGCAGACAGAGGATGGATCAGGTTCCTCCAGGGACAAGCTCCCACACAGATTTTCTGATCCCACCTTCTCAGTCCTGAACACATGTCCAAATGGACAAAATTAAATGGAATCGCTCGGTTGCATGGCTACAAATACATACATACATACATACATACATACATACATACATACATATACACATTTAGATGGAAAGAAAATGTAGAGTGAGAATCCTTAGAGAAAGAGAAGACAGGCAGAAGTGGAATTAGAACATGGTGTGGTAATGAGTTTGATAAGAAAAACAATGATACATTGGACGAAATGTCATAAAGAAAGACATTATTGTGCACATTGAGTAAAAAGAAATAAGATTTTCTTAATAACTTCAATCTCTTCCCCTGTGAGGATTCTACTGAACAGATCATTTAAAGGGACGCAGGCAAGCACAGGACGGCAGGCTCTAAATAGCAGCACAGAAAACCTGCTGTGAGAGGCTTATTGTGGCACTGGGCAAGGTATTCATTTACACACACACACACACACACACACACACACACACGCACACACACGCAATTTCCCTTTCTGCAAGTGACGAAGTACACTTTGAGTGTGGTTTACTAAGCACTGACCACCACCATTTTGTCTATCCCTCCTAGTGAACTTTATAGTATATTTCCAATAATCAATGGCAGAAATGAGATAAATGAAGCACAAAAATTATGCAGCAGTCTGCCAAATTCCCCAAAGCTAATAGGAGGGTAGATCTGGAACTTCAAACCAAGTCCTAGTCTCCAGGAGGGAATATTAAAGAACTGTGGCATGTCTGCTAAGTACCAAACAAGAAAACACATGGAATTCCCCCGGCACCTTCCCTCACACAGTGGGTCTGCTTCTCCTGTACTCCATAAAGGCCAGATGCACACGCTGAGGTTGCAGTGTCTCCCACACGACAAAGCTCATGGAGTCTTCTGAGGTCTACTGACAGTGCGTCCTAATGACGGTTCTCATGGCTTCTCACAGGCATCTGTGGTCTGTCACATGTCTTACTGCCAATGGGAACACTGTGGGTTATGATGGGAGGGTGAGAGGCAGAGTGGAGGACAGCTAGAGATCACTGTGTCATGTTCCCTACAGCAGCTTCTTCCCATCAGTGACTCGTTTCCACATCTCAGGATGTTTCCGCAGTTCGAAAAGGGCAGAATATAGACCCAAATTTCACTTGCAGGAAAAAAAAATGTTCCATCTTGGCAACAATGCTGAGCCTCTTATCTTAGGCAGTCTTCTCAGTCTTCTGTTCTCCAGCTCAGAACACCCCTGTATCATATTTGACACTCCTGCACAAACCACTGTCACATCTGACAGTTGTAGATCAAACACCACAGTGATCTTCCTGAGTGCTCCCTGCCATGATTATCACAAAGTTCTGATTTCAGATCATCAAGGATGGCTGCTGCTACCACCAAGCCTTCTAGACAGTCAACTCATGAGCACTAGAGGGCAACAAAGAGCTCAGCTCAATATCAAAGTACTTCAATAAGAGACCGAAGAAGTAGAGATTAGCTAGAGATTCAGTCAAAAACTTTGGTTTTCATTCTATTTTCTTTTCCTTTTCATATTTTTCAGTCTCAAAAATGCAAATAGTTTATGTTTCCTCTCACATGAGGTCCCAGTATTTAATGCTTATACATACATAGCTAAGAAGAGGAATGTCATTCTCCATGGAAATATAAAAAGACAATTAGTGAGGGAAAAAAAAGATCTTAAGGAAGGGCAGGAAAATGAAAACAAAAAGGGAAAGAAGCAGAAAGCACAAAGAGTAACAAAATACAGATAACACAAAACCAGAAGGGGCTCAAAGCGGGAGTCAGGGAGCCAGGAGGAAGGACACAGGGAGGGGGATGCAGCAGTAATGCTGATGGTCATTAGGGTTTGCAGAGTACATTCCCTGGACAGACATAGGGCTGAATGTCAGGGACAGACAGATGCGCCTCAGAGGAGGAGAGAGTAGAGCTTTATCCCTTGGGAATGGGAGATGCCCGAAGGATGAGAGTTCAGTAAACTGGTTCTGAGCTAAGTCTTTTGTGGCCCTCTTGGTCCTCTTTCCTGTGTCCATCTGTTTAGACACCCACATCCTTACCTTCCAGCCACTTCTCTACATGTGTCTTCTAGGACCTAGAAGCCTCCACCTCCGGGTCTGCTTATGCTTTCCCATCCACCCCATCCCTCCTCTCTTTCAGAAGTTCATTTGCATTCTGTTTTTTAAACCAATAAAAGCATTTAAGACATAATAATTTTGTAATGAACTACTTTCCTTTTCCTCACTTCGAAATGTGTGTGCTAGAAAATGATCTTCAAGGAAGGAAAATGGAAAGATTTAGACCACGTCTTCCCCAGTGGTTGCCTTTGAGTAAAGACTCCCAGAAAGTGCAGGGCATCACCTTGCTGGGATGTGATGGGAGAGCACTATGGGCAGACAGGGCAAAGGACAGGGACACAGGCTCTGAAGGGGGAATGTGCCCTGTGTGCTTCTGGGAAAATCTTTCCCTCTGGATCTTTATACATCACAGCACGGGACTGCAGAGAGCCTTGCTGCGAAACTCAGCACTGTTAACTGCTGAGTTAATGATTTTTTTAAATCTGTTGCTCCTTGGGCAATGTGTATTTAGGCTTGGCATCCTTTTCTCATTCCCTTAGGTGAGATGCAACCAGTAATCTCATCATTACTGAGTCATCGAAACCCTGCTCCAAGCTACTGCTCCTCATCAAACACAAAGAAACAAAAAACAAAGCAGAAGAGAAACTCCTACACATTAGGGACCGCTTTTGTGCTACATTCTGCCTGATGTTAAGGAGAGATGCTGTTGAGTTAGAAAAAGCTGCGTCTCTATCCTGAACATCAAAAATGAGAAAAGTAAGAGTCGTCATACAAGGTTATCATGTCTGAGTTGGATTGTGAAATATGTAGTCTTTCATATATGTTAACAGTAACAAAAGTAAGTCAACCATCTTTTTCTCAGTAAAACCTTCCTTTTCTTCTATATGGGGTTCATTTGGGCTTTTTCTTCATTGCAAAAATATTTTTTAGTGTGCCAGTGAACTTCCCAGTGTAGAAATTTTGTTGTTGTTTTGTTTTAGGCAGAATGTAGCTGTTATGTTGAGTGAATTCAAACTGGCAATCCTCTGTCTCACGTGCATAGACTACTTAAGAGAGCAGACAGATGCCATTGAATCCAACTGAGGAAACTTTAACAAGGACAACTGCAAAAAAAAAAAAAGTTCATAGGATGTTAGCGATATGTATTTATTTTCCTCAAAATTTGTTTCCCTTGATGACTTTTCTTCCTTCTAATGAAGCATGAGGCTTTTGTTTCTCAGAGTAGAGAATTTGAATTTTACATTTGTTAACAGATTTTGGTTTTTTGCATTTAGTGAGTTCTCCAAATACTTCCCAAGCCTTGCCTTACCTGCCTGGAATTATTCTTCCAAAAGCAGAGAGGTGAACTTACAGAAGTCCCTAGTAACTTTGAAGATTTGTTTGCTGGGTTTTTTATGTAGGAGGGTTTGTTAAAATCACAGTGAGGCAATGCAGTCGCAGATCCTTACTGATTAGGAGTCCATGGGACATTTCATGTCATTTAGTGTCTATTTTGTTGCATTGGGAGCGTCATGGTGCCATGCACTATTATTTCCAGGGTCTACTCTCTATTGCTATGTAGTTGTTCTCTTCACCTTTCTGTCTGGCTGTGGTCAGAAATCTCCTCTTTCAGATATGATACTAACTGTGCCATTTTTACAGATTTCATTTACTTGGCATGTTGATCTCTACCCTTTGACTACCAGTTTTAGATGTTCTTCTTTATGAGAGATGTTTCCTGGAGACACAAACAGTTGGCATTGTTTGTTAACCCAGACAGTTATCCTGTGACTTCTAATTGGTGAGTCAAAGATATTTCATTGAAATGGGGGCTTGGACATAGAAACAGTACTTAGAATCACTTGCTGCTTTTGCAGAGGAATCAGATTCAGTTCCTGGTATTCCATGGTAACTCATTCCCTTTAATAACTCCAATGTTAGGGAATCTAATGCCCCTTCTAGCCTCCATGAAAACCAGAAATACACAGAGTACACACTTGTACATGTGGCAAAACAGTTTACACACAGTATATAAAAAAATCTTTAAATACACATTCAGAAACACATTTCTCAGAATTTCTTTCCTAGGTCATTCTCTTTTGGGATGAATATGGAAAAAGCAACAGTACAATAGTTAAAACATCAGTGATTATTTATATAATATATTATATAAATTATATTATAGCTCTGCAGATTCAGGCTCCAAGCACATATGATGTCTCTGAGGTGCCAGCTCCATTTACCATTAACCCTTTACTCCTCACTTTTATAGCTTCTCTTTGTCTTGGGTCAAGTCTGTGTGTATCATGTTGGCAAATGGGCTGGCTTCTTTTGAAGTTCGCCAAACTGGAGAGATTGAGGATTTTTGGCAGGTCAACCTTGTAGACTTCAATTATCTCTAGGGTCTCAATGTATTTTCACAAGTCTCATTACACCCATGGGCTGCCCTCATGCAACTGTCCTTCCCATCTGCAGGTCTAACTGACCTTCAATACGCCAGGCTCAATAACAGATACAGAGACAATGATTTGTTGGGATGACCCAGGAACCTCCAGTATTTCATGGATGAAGTCCTTATGATCTGTCTCTGACCACTTTACTCATGATGGCTCTGCTTCTCTGATTGTAACTTCACAAGAAAATTATGTTCTTTGCTCTTCCAGATAACTCCTCTCAGATGTGTGCTGTTGCCAATATGAAGAGAAACTAACACTTTAAATTGCTGTGGTTCCAATTGTAGAAAATGCTACACATCTTCTCTGTGATCTATTTTTAACTAAATACTTTCAAGACAAAGTATTAAAAGAAAACCACTCATCACAACTGTCTCTGAATGCCTAGGATGAGGTTTTACTTAGAAACACAATACTGATGCAGACCACAGAGGAAGCATCCACAGTGAGACTTCCTGTTCAGCACGTGCAGGTGTGATTCTCAGCGGGGCTTCTGCAATGGGCAATGCTTAAGAAGACCCAGTTTTTGTTCAGCTTGTGCTGTCACTTCAAACACTGTGGGTCAGTTCTCGGAGTGCACAGAAATATGACCCCGAATCTTCTAGCTGTGAGGCTGAAATGACAAGGCTGAAGGACTTGGCTGATTTCTTCAAGGTGACAGAATAGTGGCCATTCCTCTCAATCTGAATAGAAGAAGGAAAATCATAAGGAAAATCATCTCTCCAGTAACAAGCTGCTTATACCAAAAAAGATGGTATAAGTTCTGACTTGTGTCATATGAACAGTCCAGGGTGACTTCTTCTCCGTAGTGACTGCTTGTAGTTGACTGGACCTGAGTGAGTTTCTGGGCCACATTGGATCCTGCAGAAAAACCAGAGGAAAGAATAAAAAGCTTATCCTGTCTATAGTGTGCACCAAGCAGTGTTGGAAGTGGGACTCGTAAGACCCAAAGGCAAACTTAACTGAAGACATTTCTGCTCACTGTTCTCCAATCCCTCTTCCCGTCATGTCCATGTAAATCACTTCCTGCATAATATCCTCAGCTATATGTGAAATGTCCATACCAGAGAAGGCCAAGACCACCAACACACAGAGCAGGCTGCAGGGAGGCATGTGTCCCAGGTCCCTCTGTATGAGTGTGTCAGCGCTGCCTCAGCTCAGTGTTCAGTGTCTGAGGGCCAGGCAGTGAGCATGTGTAACTCCTGTGTTTCTGACAATGCCTCAAGCAGGAAATGTGGTTTTGTGTGATCAGAGGCTACAACCTCCATGTACAGAGAGAAAAGGGCAGGTCATGACAGGCCTCTAATTGCTTCCTTGTCTGAAAAGGGAGCTTGAGAAAATATAGCCCTGCTGAGAGGGAAGTTGCATTGTAAACATGAGTGTTATTCAGAGAGATAATTTTTGGAACCAAAGTAAAATTCATCATCATCCATGTTTGATATGTAATTCACTTGCAGACCATTGTATTATGTTTACTTCTCTCCATCTATTGTTTAATTGTCTATTTAAGGTAATAAAAAATAAAGTCCTCTCAGATCCATCAATTTCCCTGTGAAACAATGGTATCTGAGTCTTCCTCCTTTGCTCAGTGCAAGGGTCTATCTAAATTCTGCAATTACAAAGCTAGTTTTACAACATGCAGTAAAGGGCATCCCAGCACATTCCAAGATCCCCATTTGCTTATGCCCTGGCAAATTGTAACAGGAATAAAATAATAGTCTTCAGAGGTTAAGAAGATGTTCAGTGTGTCAGTTGACGGCTGTACATCATGATTCCCTATGTGTGGATCTCCAGGATCCACATAAGAATTCATAAGCTATGGCTGCCCCTGCAGTCTGAGCTCTGGGAAGCAGAAACAGGAGGATCTTGGGGTCTCACTAGTCAGTAATTGATGAGCTTCAGTTTAAGTAAGAGTTCCTACAAAAAGAAATAAATAAACAAATGTGACAAATATAGAGAGATATCCAGTGATGACCACTGGTTCACACACACACACACACACACACACACACACACACACACACACACACATCCATACACCGTTGGGTGGGGAGTTACAATAATTTTAAAATCCACTGCTAAAAAACTGACTCGCTTTTAAAAGTTTACCATCACGTTGTACTCACAGGATGTGTTCTGTTCTCTCCACACAGAGAACTCTGCTTGTTATATGTCCTACAAGTTTCTGAAATATTTTACTGTCCTATTCCATCTCACTTGTAAAAGTCTGTGTATTTTAATTTAGAAACCAGTCTCATGATAAGCTTCCTAAGTCTCTCTGTGATTTAAGTATATTATATGTCCAAGATACATACAACCTGCAAGAATTAGAGTCATGTTACCACATGGGTTTGTGGTTGAATGTATTTGTGTGTCCTGCTATATCACCATTTAGAATATAGCTCTTAATCCTTGATCTGCTCTCATTATCCCAATGGAGGAAATTACCCTACAGGCACTCAGAAGAGAAAATACAAACAAGGTCTCTGAAAGAGCTCCAGTTTTATGAGGAAAAATAGCAGATCAACATGTACTTCAGGGACTAGTTTCTGGGATCAGAGTCACATTCCTCTGCCCATTTCACTGCTCAGTGCTGAGAGCCCATGCCCTGGACTTCTCTCTGTGGCTAAGCAGGAGACCATGGGAACTACAGCATCCTGGGAAGCACAGGGTGGCAGGGCTGTGCCCCTGCTCTAGATCTCCAGAGAGCGGGTAGACGCTCTGCAAGCTGCATAGACACAGCCTCTGAGATGTGGCTTTGGAGTTCACTGGGTTTAAGTGCTGAAGTGGACAGTTGTTCAAATTCTAAATACTGCTTTGGTTTTCCTGTGATTTAATTGATAAACAATGCTTCCCAGTGAAGATAAATGTTAAGGTTGGTGGACAGATAGTTCAACGATTAAAAGATTTTGTTGCTAATGATAAATACTGAAGTTCATGTCCCAGGACACATTTAATAAGTTATGTTTTCTGAAAAACCTGAAACTCTACCTTTGAGTGCATGGACACCAACTTTTGGCTTTTGCTTGCATACATATGTGTCTACCCATGTATGTATACAAGGTTGTGTATACTCACACAGACCTGTGTGCTTCCACCCAGCTCACACACACACACAAATAAATAAATAAATAACATAAAACATTTAAAAAGAATGAAACTTAGTATTTAAAGAACTACAAGAAGAGATCTGTGGTTGAGGAAAATGAGGATAATGGTGGGCTTCATTTGGAAGATGGCAGAGAGGTCAATACAGAAGAAGAAAGAGAGAAGATAAATACCACTGAAGATGTTTGAAATACCCTTAAGGATATTTATTGCTTCATGTTTACCTTTATATGTCATATATATTTTTAATGAAGTTATTCCACTTGGTCTGGCAATACCCCCCTCAAAATAAGGATCATCAAACAGGAAACCAAATACCAGGCATGGGAAACCTTTTTTCACTATGTTGATCAAGTGATCCAAGAGGCTCTTGGAAGAATGCTGACTATTGCTGTTGTGCTAGGTTGCCTCTCAGAGATCAAGAGCAAGTCTCAGTTGAGGGATGCCATATACTTTGGACCGAGAGTTGGAAGACTACCTCTCATGCCTCTCAGGAAAGCTCTTCTTGTCCTCAGGTGAAGACAATCACAGAAAATCACAACTAATTTTAAAAAAGAGAGAACAACTGATTATGGGAGGGCGCTCCCCCCAGACAAGTACATCTACAACAAGATTCCTACAATGAAGGCTCAAAACACATTGAAGAAAACAAAGCACAAGAAAGTATAAGAACAAGAAGACCAGGAAGTATGCTGCAAGAAGTTCTGCTAGAAATGATGGAGGAGCAACAGCCTTGACACCACAAAAGTGTCTGCACAACAAGTACTGAACAATGATGAAACCACTTGCCATGAAAAGTTGTAGCTGGATGTTGCTACATCTTGGGTTTCTTTTTCTCTCCTTTACTCTTCACCATCCCGTGTTCTTCATTTCTTTAGAGAAAAACCAATAAAGGTGAAAGTGGGCAATGTTATCATTAGGCTACTTCTTTCTTATCAGAGGTGTCAAGTTTCCTTGGGTAAATTTGATCTACCCCATCAAGATACCTAACTTCTTCTTGATTCTTTGTATACAACTACTTGACAAACAGCATCCAACCACCAACCACCCAACAACAGCAACTTTGCTTCTTGGGTCTCTAGCATTTAAAGGTCCTCTGAAAAGTTCCCAGAATTCCAAACTTGAGATACTCACAGAAAGTATCTGCAGCCAGCAGAAACACACCTCTGTTAGAGCATAAGGGAAATCATAGTCACCTGCTATGATTCAGTCGTGTATCTACACACCTGACTAAAACAATAACATATTCCTATGATGTTTTGTGTGTTTTAAGGAAATTTTTTACTACAGAAATGACATGGGGCCTTCTGTAGCTATACCAGGAACTACAGACAACTAAGCAATGCTTTGAGCCATAAATGGTCATCCCCAGGGATACAATAGCAAGTGGTCAGCACTGAAATCATGTACACAGAACCAACTCTAAACGCACTCAGTAGGTTGTATTTACATAATTGCGTGTGTGTTTGTGGGTGTGTGCATCTGTGTAAAACAACAATAATCATAGAAAAAGAGGCCATGGATTTGCAGTTATTATTGGAGAGCTTGGGAGAGGCTGGAGATAAAGAACACAGAAGGGGTTTCAGGGATTTAATGTTATATGTAAAAAATGATGTAATTCTATTTTAACCAAAATAAAGCAATAAATTAAAAATATCAAAGTCAATAAATAATCTGTGATAAGGCCTGAGTGGCTTTCTCAGGACAACCCAGTATTTAGTCTTTAGTTTTTTCATTGTCATAGGAACTTTTTAACGTTGTTTTGACAGTACATAGTAGGTATTTCAGGCACAAAATGACATTTAACATTCTTAAATGCCTTCTTAAACTATATTAATTCATGTTTAGTTTGTATAAATATTGTTTACTTTGGTCAATGTGTCTGGACCAAGGTCAGGGTGAAGGAAATACCAAATGTGTTGCCAAGGCATATTTGACTAAGAAATGTCTAAGAAGAAAAAAAATGTATTCAGGACAGGAGGGCATTACCTTAGTCAGGTCATGGTTGGTAAACTTGGTGTCTCTATATTGAAGAAAAGAAATTTCCCCTTTCTAAAGAGGTAGCAATTGCTACATGTTAAATTAATACTTTTTTAATACAATATTTTTTAAGAGGAAGAATTTTCCTCTCTGTAACTCCTGCTAGATGAGGTTTGTTTGGTTTTGGAATTTTTAATTTAATTGAACTTTGGGTTTGTTTTGTGGGTGTTTATTTTTTGTTATATGGGATGTTTTGGTTTTATTTTTTGAAAGTGAGATGAAGAGAAAGAACATGAAATTGGTAAAAAGAATGAAGGAAAGGGAAGACAGCAAGAATTCTTAATGTATTGCTTGTATTCACTCAACTTCCAACTGTTCTGACCCTGGTTTGATTGACAATGAAATATGATCACATCAGTCCTGGCTTCTTTTCAAAGACAAACCGTGAATCCTCACACCAACCACCGGGACTTCAACATCCATAAAGCAGCAGCTCAGAAAAATGAAATCAAAACAGACTTGTGAGTCTGAAGTCACTGTTTGGTTCCTGGAGAGCCATTGACCCAAAGAAAGGATTATTGTGATGACACACTCTATGGCAGTCTTCTCAGAAGTCTGGGAAGGAGAAGAATGAGAGTGAGGAGCCTCTGTGTCCAGATGTTTAGCACTGTCATTCACTGGCACTGAAGCATGCCCATGTTTGATGCTATTCCACACTTGTTATAGTTTTCATGAAAACAAAACCCCTTTCTAAATGATCTTTCATTCACAAATTCGTGTATATGTGAGCAATGCCCAATAGAAATGTTTTTGTCTTCTGACTCTGAAGGAATGAAGACTCTCCTTGACTGTATGCTGCAAATGCATCTCATGATGAAATTTATGTCAAACCTCAATCTCTAAAAGTAGAATTTGCTTGATAATTGCATGAAGACACCCAAGTGGTGATGAGTGGGTTATTCTAAGTCAACTTGCCCTCACATTCCCTCAGTACTCTTGAAGTTATTTTCAGCCTTTTATTCCCTAGGATGCTCAGGGTATGTCTTGAGGTACACAGAGTTTCCAAGTTCTCTGTTGCACATCCTTCAATATGCCTTCACTCTTCTGCTGACTTCCGAGCTAGGTTGTTGTATTCAATGAAGCCTATTTCAATCAGATAGATATTCTGTTTTTTTTTTTTTTTTTGACTCAAGTTTAAGGGGTAGAAGACCTTGAAAACGAGGAGGAGTTCACCTATTGGTATTGTGAGATCTATCTTCTACTGCTAAGGGCCAACTGACTTTATTTTCCTATGTGAGTCTTCTGTTTTCATATTGAAAAACTATTCCCTGTAAATGAGAAAAAGAACTTGTAGGCTTTAGATGTTTATGTATAATGTCTTCCATGTTGTTTTGTTGGTTTTGGTTTTCTGAGACAGAGTTTTACTATGTTGCTCAGGCTAGCCTACCAAATCTAGCCTCAAAAATTCCTCCTGTTTAGGATCCCAAAGAAGTTAGGGCTTCCAAAGCCATTAACAATGTGGCATAAAAAAGAATTTAATTTTTTCTCGATTGGAAATTAATGTAGAAGAAAAGATTATGTCATTTCTATCCCAGAGGCCAAAGTCAAGGTCTCCTGACACTGGGCTGTAACAACCATACATGAACAGAATTCAGACAAGAGTGTAGGGAACAGGGCCTTCATAATTCATAGTTTCTAAAAAACCAAACACACAGGAAACTATTTCTAAAACAAAGGAGGAAAACATCCTCTAGACTAGTTAAGGAAATAGATCTAAAACTCCAGCTGTTCTTGAGGAGCAAACAGAGAATGGAGAAAAGCATGCTGAGACTTCATCTTGGTCTGTCTCTGGGCTGAGGGAGTCTAACCCTTATACTCACAGTGGCCCCTGTCACCTGGTCCTGCACACCCTCCAGGCTCAGCCCCATTGCAGGCTTTGCTGGAGCCTCAGCTGCAGGTTTGGGTCTGGGCTGCAGGTGTCTGCGAAGCACTGTGCACTTGCTGCACAGAAGTAGGTGGCTGAGTCTCCAGGCTGAGAGTCTGCGATGTGCAAGGAGAGCTGTTTGTCGCTTTTACTGAAGAAGACTGTGAATCGTCCTTCTTCCTTTTTATTGGACACTGAACTTATGGCTATCAGGAGAGCAGGGCCTTCACCAGGGAACTGCCGGTACCATGGGAAGTAGTCAAATGCACTGTTCTTATAAGTGCAGTTCAGAACTGTGGTCCCTCCTTCCCAGACTGTCAGAGATTGGGGACTTTGTCTCACCTGCTGCTGGTCATGTCTTTCCTTCTGCTGGCCACTCACCCCTGTGCAGGGAAACAGCAAATGGTGTTAGGTTCCTAAGGATGTACTATTTGCTGATGGTTTCAAGACTGATAACTTTGTCTGGTGCCCCAATTCCTTCCTGCCTCCACATTAATAACATATCCTGGGGTATGTGGTTTCTCCTCCATGACTTACCAGCTAGGTGAAGGCCTAGGACTAAAAACAATGCTTTCAGGACCTTGTCCATTCCTCCTAGACCGAAGATTGGGGAGAACTCAGGTGGTCTTTTATCTCCCACAGAACACTGACTCTAACTTCACAGGCACCTCAGTTCTTTCAGATGGCTCCACCCTTCACAAGTACTACCTAAAGCTATTTCTGACAGAGGAAGCACTTCTCCATTGTTCTCAAGTTTGGTATTGCTGAAAATAGAGCCATGAGAATCAGAATTCCCCTCATTATAATTCTACCATCATACACGGTGGCTAGAAATGTGTCTTGATATAGACAGCCAGAATAGTGTGGTTTTTCTGAAAGAAAGAAAGAAAGAAAGAAGAAAGAAAGAAAGAAAGAAGAAAGAAAGAAAGAAAGAAAGAAAGAAAGAAAGAAAGAAAGAAGGAAGGAAGGAAGGAAGGAAGGAAGGAAGGAAGGAAGGAAGGAAGGAAGGAAGGAAGAAAGACCAGTAATCTAACTAATACCACTTACGGGTATTTATCCAGGAGAAAGAGTTCATTTCATGAGAGAGAAACTTGCATATGCATGTGTGTTACAGCACCATTCGTGATTGGCAAGATGCAGACACAGCCTAGAGACCACCTGTCAACCAATGAATGGACAGAATATTGTACCTGAAACTACAGAGTAATGTTCAGCCACTAGAAAAAAGTAAGCTCCTGCCATCTGTAGGAAAGTGTATAGTATTTAAGGACACGATGTTAAGCAAAATAAAGCAGACCTGTAGACATACACAATATGTATGTGCTCTCATCTGTAAAAACAAATGAACAATCAAAAACAAAAGCAAAAAAGGAGTAAAGAAAAAGAAAGTATGATTTGAAAGTAGAAGTTAGACAAATGAGTAAGAGAAGGGGAATGGGGACAAAGGGAAAGGAGAGGACAAAAGAGAGTGAAGACAAGATGAATATGAGGAAATAGTCACGTAGGCATATATTAAAATTTCACAACAAACCCACTAATTTGTACAATTAATGTGTGTTGATAATTTTGGTAATATCATATGCCCTATGAGAGAACTGACTATAGTAGTCTTCTGAATGGTTATAGTACGAATCCAACTCCTAATGTCTTCGCATCATGTACACATAGATTGATGGAGCTCTCAGTCCTCATTAGAAACTCACTGCACTAGTCACTGATTAGCCCTGCGCCCACTGTCAGCCAACATGCAGAGAGGAGAGTGTGGAATGGTCAGCCTTCATGGCACATTTCTACCACATGCTCTCCTCGAAAGGTTCAGGGGTCATTGCAGAAGAAAAGTCAGTGTTGGGACCAGAGATGGTGGATGACTATAGGAAACAGTGTCTTCTGGACACATCAGGGCAGCTGAACTTATGAAGGAGAAGTTTTGTGACAGTCTGCACAAGGCCTGTGCAAGCTTAAGAAAGACAAAATCCTAGCATGGACAGCAAGATTAGCATTGATACATCAAGTGTGCTTAATCACTGAGCTGTCTTTTCCGGTCCAGATCATTTGGGGTTTATTGCAAATATTAATAAAATATATTGAAAACATGCAATGAATTATGCTATCCCATTACCAACTAAGGTTATGAGTAAATGAACCAAGAAGTATAAAGGCTCCATTCACTTAAGAAAAAATTGAATTTTATTCTAATTATTTTCATGTGTCCTATTACATAAAAGTTCATTTACAGACTGCTCTATGGAGAAGCCATTAACTCTTTAGAATGGACTGTCCTCTAGAGACTCAACTGAGAAATAAAACATTCACAATTACAATGGACTTCCCACTCTCCTTGCTCCCTTTCCAGGGTGAATTCCCAGGCTTTCTGACCATGCACAGAGGAAGGTATATGCTTTCTAACTGTAAAACTTATGAGTTTTTTTAAGAATATAAAGTTATGAACTGAAATGGTTGAAAATAATTTAGCGATAAAATTACAGAATCTTTACACATTTCAAAACAAGTGTGAGGAACTTAGCATTCAGAACACTGCACAGTTGCTAGAGTTCTATACAACACCATCAAAACGCCTGGGAAAATGATGTGATTGATGCTGCTGGAAAGTATACATTGAAATAAACATTGAAAAAATTGCATTTTAGGAAAACATGCATGCCATGGACAATCCTCATTTGATGAACTCCAACTCAAATTCAATGTATGGTGAACTAAGGAGAAACTGGATTGCCTGTGCAATCTGTTGGTCTTTTTCATAAAATTAAGCAAAATTCAGGAGTTACCTGCCAGTCTAGGTTCTGAACAAAGGATGAGGCTATGCCATGTGTGAACACCAGGGGGCAGGGGTTAGGATCATCAGCTTGTAAATCCACTACCACAATTTTCATTCTAGCAAGGTACTTAAGGGTTAACTACTACCCATAAGTGAGTTTCTCCCCTTCTGGTGTGTGTGTGTGTGTGTGTGTGTGTGTGTGTGTGTGTGTGTGTGTGTGTGTGTGTGTGTGTGTGTGTGTGTGTGTGTGTGTGTGTGTGTGTGTGTGTGTGTGTGTGTGTGTGTGTGTGTGTGTGTAAATTGAAATGAAGTCACTGAGAATCTTAACAGGTACCATTCAGTAAGGCAGTTTTTAGTCCAAATGCAGAACACAAAGGACAGAACCCTCTTCATACAGATCAAAGTGCACAACAATGAACATGGAAGAGCAAGTATCTCTGTAGAAAGATGTATCATCTGTTGGTTAAATCCTCAAGAGAAGAATATCTAGATCTTGTGGTATATCTATGTTCAGCATTTGGAGGAAGCTTTATACTGATTTCCTTATTGGTTGTCCCTGTTTGTATTCACCTCAGCAATGAAGAAGTATTCTCCCTCCAGTTTTTACAATTCCTCCCTACTCCTCTTCTGTGCTAATCCCGAGCCTTGTATGTAGGAATTGTATTCTGGATGTATTAACTAGCACTAGAGAACTTGATGCTAGGTACTCTTTGCATGTTGACCATTTGCCCATTACTGTACTATCCTATATTTGTTTCAAAAGGAAGCTTCTTTGATGAGAAGTGAGAACTACCCTTATCTTGGTGTAATTATACATATTTAAAATATATGTATTTTAAAGAAGCTATGTTGATTTAGGAAAATGGGCATAACTGGTTCTCCTCTAAATTCTATGACATCTCCAGCCATGGGAGTTAACTAGGCTTACAGTATTGGGCCTGAATATCTTCTTATTGAGCAGGCCTTATGTCCAATAAAGCATATATTAGTTCCCCAAGATGAAAGTGCTGCCACTGCACTTCTGTGGGTGTTCTTCCATTGTGGTCATTGTTTTGGTTCATAGTTTTTCTATACCTTGGTAGGTTTATCTATTGCTTTTCTCCCTTGGATTCTTGATGATACCTTTCAATGCTGTGAGAACCTGTCATCAGGGAGGACTCTTCAGGTCAGTTTTAGCTAAATCTTCACGAGTCCTTGTCTAAAGTATGTGGTATTCTTAGAACTAGGGTCTTATCTTGAAATTATGTGGGGGTAACAAAGGGTAATGGCAATTATTTAGAGGAGTCACTTGAAGCAAACTAACAACTTGAAAGAAGGGTTCCCATGCCTGGAACTCATGTGAAGTGGAAGTTTCTGTTTTCCCTGAATACTCAGTTTTATCATGTGATGTTTTCCTGCAAGCTGCACACTTGATGTTTTGCTGGAGGTGGGCTTGGGAAAGGACACATGATGTTTTGCTGTGAGCTCTCTTATGCAAGTGGAGTGACTTTGGCCAGCTGAGAGCATCCATGGGTGGCCTCTTGTGGAGAGCCGAGGTTCAGACGCCATTACAAGATGGCGCCGGCATCCGGTCTCTGTACTGGTAACAAGCTTTGGGGCGCATGTGCAAGTTGCGAAAGCGCGCCAAGCTACTGCCCAAGCCCAGGCCGTCAGACGGGTGATGAGTAAGAAGCCGATCAGGGTATGACACGTCACTCCACGTCACTTAGGTGCGATCAGGGCTCATTTAAGCAGCACCACTTTGGGGCTTGAGGTCTTCCTCCTTTCATCGCTTGACTACAATAAAGCCTGCTGCAGAAGGATCCTTTTGTCCGTGTGCATTCTTGCTGGCGAGACAATTACGTGGGTCGCAATATCTGGTGCCGAAACCCGGGATGCCGGGAGCCTGCTATCACCGGTGCGGAGGAGACCCCCCGTTCGCGGGGAGGATTCAGAACTGCAGCATTAAGGTAAGCTCTGAGAGGCATGTTCGGTCTTGACTTATCTCATCTTTCACCTCAGCTAGCAGGAGCCCTTATTGCCTTCCCTGTTGTGATCGTTGCCTCCGTCCTCTTTCTTTTGGTTTTGTTTTGTTTTCATAAGGGTTGGTGCTAATATTTACTGTCGCCGACGGACACGACATAAATAAGCCACTGTGTCTTTTTCTCTGGGTGCTGTGGGTACGATCAGATGGACGTAGATAAGCTGCACTACCCCCTTTGTGTTTCTTCTCTCGTAGATAAGAGAGCAACATGGGAGCATCACACTCGGTGATCACGGCACTATAATCGCTTTTGAGGCAACATGAACTTAAAATTTCCAAGAGGACGTTAGAGGTATTTGTGGCAGAGATCGATCGAGTGGCACCCTGGTTCATCTGCTAAGGGTCACTGATGCTCGCCTCTTGGGACAAGCTTGAGGGCGATCTCGAAAGAGATTAATGGAAGGCTAAGAGCAGGCACTAGATCGATGTGGCTTTTGGTTAAATCTTGCTTGGAAGATAAAAACTGTCGTTCATCTATTAAGGCTGGTCAGGGAGTGTTAGAGGAGATACAAGACAGCATGTCAGAAACAGAACTTGATAACAGATTAGGGGCCCCAATGGATAAAAATAAAGACGTCTCTAAGAAAAAAGGCCCTTCTGTGGATGTTAAAGCTGCAGAAGCGAAAGATAAGGGAAAG
>REGO01001269.1:31540-42040 GCA_010120015.1 Rhombomys opimus
AGAGAACAACTTGCTTTGGAGAAAGCATGAAGAAGAGTAAATAAAAGTCTTCATTTTGCTCACCCATGAACATTAATATCAACAGTTATGGAGGATACTGTATTAGAATTCCTAAAACCTAAGTGAAAAGAGCCCAGGAGTAAGCAAGCATCAGACAGAAGGAACTTTTATTGGTTTAACAGATACTGTGATATAAAACAGTGATGTCAATCACAAGACCAGTGAGAGATTCTTCTGAAAAACAATGCGATTTGTTTTAGGACAACAACCATCACAACGTAGAGAACATGTAGTCATCTGTGAGCATATTCAAAGAAACTGAAGTACTGGGACATTATAACAGGTAAAGTAAAAGGCTGAGGAGATGACACAGTTGCTAGAGTCCTAGCCATGAAAGCATGAGGGGTAAGTTCTATCCCCAGAACCCACTTAAAAAGCTGAGTCTGTTAATCCTACCCATCCATGAGAATGGGAGATCTATCCATCTTCGGATAGCTTCTTCAATTTCTCTCTTCAGGGACTTTTTGTGTAAGTTTTTTTTTTTTTCAAATAGGTCTTTTATTTGCTTGTTTAGAGTCATACTAAGGCATTTTATGTTATTAGTGGCTATTGTGAAGGGTGTAGTTTCCCTAATTCTTTCTCACCCCTCTTGTCCTTAGTATACAAGAGGGCTACTGATTTTTTTAAGTTAATTTTGAATCCAGCCACTTTGATGACGGTGTTTATCAGTTGAAGGAGTTCTCTGGTTGAATTTTTGGGTCACATATGTGTACTATCATATCATCTGCAAATAGTGATACTTTGACTTCTTCCTTTCCCTTGATTTTCTTTAGTTGTCTTATTGTTCTAGTTAGGACTTCAAGCACTATGTTGAAGAGATATAAAGACAGTGGGCAGCCTTGCCTTGTCCCTGGTGTCAGTGGGATTGATTTAAGTGTCTCTCCATTTAGTGTGATGTTGGCTATAGGCTTGCTGTATATTGTCTTTACTTTATTTAGGTATGTGCCTTGTATCCCTGATCTCTCCAGGACTTTAAACATGAATGGGTGTTGGATTTTGTCAAATGCTTTTTCAACATCTAAGGAGATGATCATGTATTTTTTTTTCTCCTTCAGTTTGTTTATATGGTGGATTACATTGATAGATTTCCATCTGTTAAACCACTCCTGAATGCCTGGGATGAAGCCTACTTGGTCATGGTGGATGATATCTTTTTTGTGTTCTTGGATTCAGTTTGCAAGTAGTTTATTGAGCATTTTTTTGTACACACATATATATATATATATATATATATAGTGTGTGTGTGTATTTTTATTAATTACACTTTATTCACTTTGTATTCCCCTAGTAGTTCCCTCTCTCTTCCCCTCTCAATCCCTCCTTTCCTTCCCCTTCTCCACTCATGCCCTTCCCCAAGTCCACTGATAGGGGAGGCCTTCTTTTCCTTCCTTCTGATCCTAGTCTATTAGGTCTCATCAGGAGTGGCTGCATTGTCTTCCTCTGTGGCCTGGTAAGGCTGTTCCCCCCTCAGAGGGAGGTGATCAAAGAACAGGCCAATCAGTTCATGTCAGAGATAGTCCCTGTTCCTATTACTATGGAACCCACTTAGACATTTATTGAGCATTTTTGCATCAATGTTCATAAGAGAGGTAGGTCTGAAGTTGTCTTTTTTTTGTTGAGTCTTTGTGTGGTTAGTTACCAAGGTGACTATGCCTTCGTAGAAAGAGTTTGGTAATGTTCCTTCTGTTTCTATTTTGTGGAATAGTTTGAAAAGAACTGGAGTTAGTTCTTCTTTGAAGGTCTGGTAGAATTCTGCACTGAAACCATCTGGCTATGGGCTTTTTTTGGAGGGGAAACTTTTGATGACTGCTTTTGTTTCCTTGAGGGATATAATATTATTTAGTCTATTTACTTAATTTTGGTAAATGGAATCTATAGAGAAAATTGTCCATTTCATTTAGATTTTCAAATTTTGTGACATATAGGTTTTTGTAGTAAGATCTAATGATTGTTTGGATTTCCTCAGTTGTCCCCCTTATCATTTATGATTTTGCTTATAGTGAAAATGTTTGTCCTGTCAAAAGCAATCTACAGATTGATACTAACACACTTCTTTACAGAACTTGAAAGAACAATTCTCAATTTCATATGGAAAAACAAAAAACCAAGAATTGCTAAAAGAATCTTATACAATAACAGATCATCTGGAGGTATCGTCATCCCTGATCTCACAGTGTACTACAGAGCAATAGTAATAAAAACTGCGTGGTACTTGCAGAGAAAAAAAAAAGGTGGATCAATGGAATCGAATAGAAGACCCAGAAATAAACCCACACACCTATGGATACTTGATTTTTTGACAGAAAACCAAAAACAATACAATGAAATAGACAATTTTCAACAAATGGTGCTGGTCTAACTGGGTGTCTACATGTAGAACAATGCAAATAGATCCATATTTATCACCCTGCACAAAACTAAAATCCTAGTGGATCAAAGACCTTAATATAAAACTAGACACACTAAATCTGTTAGATGAAAAAGTGGGGAAGAGTCTTGACATTGGCACAGGAGACAACTTCCTGAACAGAACACCAATAGCACCAGGCTCTAAGATCAATAATCAATAAATGGTACCTTATGAAACTGAAAAGCTTCTGTAAAGCAAAGGACACTGTCATCAGAACAAAACGACAGCCTACAGACTGGGAAAGGATCTTCACCAACCCTATATCTTACAGAGGGCTAATATCCAGAATATATAAGAACTCAAGAAGTCAAAAAACAACAAATCAAGTAATCCAATTAAAATGGGGTACAAAGCTAAACAAATAATTCTCGACGGCAGAGAAACAGTTAAAGAAATGCTCAACATCCTTGGTCATCAGGGAGATGCAAATTAAAGTGACCCTGAGATTTTACCTTACAAACATCAGAATGGCTAAGATCAAAGACTCAAGTGACAATACATGCTGGAAAGGATGTGGAGAAAGGGGAACCCTCCTCCATTGCTATTGGGAATGTAAACTTGTACAACCACTTGGAAATCAATCTGGTGCTTTCTCAAACAATAGGAATAGTGCTACCTCAACATCCAGCTATACCAGTCCTTGCATATATCCAAAAAATGCTCAAGTACACAACTAAGACATTTGCTGAACCATTTTTGTAGCAGCTTTATTTGTAATAGCCAGAAGCTGGAAACAGCCCAGATGCCCCTCAACTGAAGAATGGATGCAGAAATTGTGGTACATCTATACAATGGAGTATTACTCAGCAATGAAAAATAAAGAAATCATGAAATTTGCAGGTAAATGGTGGGATCTGGAAAGGATCATCTTGAGTGAGTTGTACCAGAAGTAAAAAGACACACATGGTATGTACTCACTTATAAGTGGATATTAGACATATAACGTAGGACAAACATACTAAAATTTGTACACCTTAAGAAAGCTAAGCAAGACGGAGGACCCTGGATATGATGATAAATCCTCACTCAGAAAGGCAACCGGGACGGACATCAGAAGAGGGAGAAAACAGGGAACAAGGCTACCACAGAGGGCCTCTGAAAGACTACGCAGCAAGGTATCAAAACAGATGCTGAGACTCATAGCTAAAATTTGGGCAGAGTATAGGGAATCTTATGAAAGAAGGGGGAGATAGAAAGACCTGAAGGGGACAGGAGATCCACAAGGAGAGCAATAGAACCAAAAAATCTGGCAAAGAATTCTGAGACTGATATTCCAGCCAAGGACCATGCATGGAGAGAACCTAGAACCTCTGCACAGATGTAACTTATGGCAGCTCAGTCTCCAAGTGGTTACACTAGTAAGGGGAACAGGGACTATCTCTGACATGAACTCGGTGACTGGCTCTTTGATCATCTCCCCCTGAGTGGGGAGCAGCCTTGCCAGGCCACAGAGGAAGACAATACAGCCAATTCTGATGAGACCTGATAGGTTAGGTTTAGATGGAAAGGGAAGAGGACCTCCCCTATCAGTGGACTTGGGGAGGGGCATGGGAGTAGATGAGGGAAGGAGGGTGGTATTGGGAGAGGATGAAGGAGGGGGAGAAAGCTTGTATACAAGCTGAATTAAATGTAATTAATAAAATAAATAAATTTTAAAAAGCTGATTCTGTAATTCTAATGCTGGGGAGTTAGAGCAAGATTCTTGTTACTTGCTGAGTGACTAGTTTAGCTATGTTCAGTGAGAAACCCTGCCTCAAAAAATAAAGTGGAGCATGGTGGACAAAAACACCTGACCTTGACCTCTGGGTTTCAAATGCACACATTATATACCTGCACACAAGTGCACACACTCACCTACACAATTGCATGCACACACACACAAACACTCACACAAATCAAAATCAGGCGTTTGAGAAAGATTGTGTATAAAACTTTGAAACAGCAATTCTTCCATAAGGATTAAAGAGACCGTGGTGGCACTCTAACAGAACAGACAGCGACTGTTTAGATATTCTTGTACAGGGATTTATTTTGTGTAAGGATGTAGTATAAGCCTTTGTGCAAAGTTGTAGTTCTGCAAGAACATTTTGTTACTATCAGGCAATGGGGCATGAAAGCTCTTCCTCTAACAAACTCCTGGTTTTTTATTAGAGGTGAGAAGGGACTCTTTAAATCCTGACAACTTTTATAATAGGATACAAAGAAATTCACAACTCAGTATTCGCTTACTCTCTCACCAAAAAAACCCTGGTGTAGTTACAACCTATTATAATGACTTGATACTCATGATGTCTCCGTTTCAACTTAGCTTTTGTGTTCCCTGCCAATGGAGACAGCTTGATCTTTGAGAATCAGATGAAATAGGCAACATCTCTTCCCACTGGTGTTGGAAGAGCTGGTGGTTGAGCAGATTTTTGGGCTGTCACGTAGTGAGGTGATTCATATTTTTACTAATCATTTTCTTTTCTTTGAGTCTTTGATTTTGATGGGAAGATTTAAGGTGTGGCTCATTTATCTGTTTTGAGACTTCTGACTTCGTTCTTCATTGGTCACTCCCAGTGGGGACTGTCAAGTATGAAGGCATTTGTGTGAATTGTTGACATAACTGAAAACATGGAATATTCGCAATGGACGTGTAGAGTTGAACTTCAACTCTCTGTTACGATGATAAACTCAGATACTAAGTTTCTTCACCATGAGTTGCCTGTTCTATTTAAAGCAACAGAGTTGACTGACAAATGAATCAGTAATTTGAGTCACAATGTGAGATTTTGCTGTATATGGACATTATGGAATGACTAAATGAAGCTAAGTTACACATCCATTCCCTCCCCTGTTTCTTCCAATTGCTCTTTTGTGGTCAGGACATTTACACTACTCTTTGCAATTCTGAAGTACCATTCAGGTCATTATTATTAAGTACAGTCACTGCAGCCACCAACTGTACCAAAGTCCAGGCACAGAACAATGTAAATTCCAGTGAAGATTCATTTTGACTGCTCCTTTCAGTTCCAGCAAAACACTTTTGTTTTTTTTTTTTTTTGAAAGCCGTCAACACCTATTCCGTTGCTCTGGGGTTGGCACTTCTGATCAGAACGGGTTGCTATGTCATGGTGTGATTCACAGAGTATTTCTACCACTGGTTAAGACAACAGTTTATGCAATTCACACCATTATGCCATTTGGCTTCCACTCCAGATATCTCCAAGGGCTGTGGGTATGCTGCCCAAAGAAAGGAAATTCCATAATCAATTTTCACACCCCTCAGCTACTACTATACTTTTTTTTTAAGGGCAAAGTTGTTCTTCAGATTGTTTTTAGATTAATGACAGAGAAAGTGAGGACTGGGAAAATAGCCCAAGCTCCTGACAGGAAAGTAACATAGTGCATGCTGGGCCAACCTTGATAGCTGTAGGGAGGGAAGGTTGGTTCTGCAGGAATAGGCTGGAAACCCCGCATTCCACAGAAAGATTTTTTTGTGTGTGTAGCACAAAAACTGTTGGCTTCCCAAGTTTGCTTATAATCCACAAAGCCAGACTCATTCAGTAACACTGCCTGACCTCAGAGAAACTTTCCTGACAGACCCCTGCCTTGCTCACTGTAGCCTTGCAGAAGTGAAGTTCTTGGATAATTATGTTTTCTAGCTAGAGAAAGAAAGTGTGCTAAAGGCAAATATTTGTTGCCTTGATTTTCATTTGCCTTGAAGAATATTAAGATTGATGCAATCCACACTTAGCAGAGGGTGGTTATTTCTAGATCTTCCCAAATGTAGAAGTGCTAATTTAAAAACATGATTGCCTGAGTCAAAAGGACACAGGTAGTTGACTATCTTACCATCGTCAGAAGAGATACCAACCCTTTTCTCCAAGCAAAGAAGCTGGGAATGTTTGAGGTTGGAGTGTGGCAATTCATACATAAATCGCTGACACGCTTTTAGGAGTTTTGAGCTTGTGGTAATTCTTTCTTCATTTACCACTTTGGTTACAAATTTTTGGGAAAAGCTGACACAGTTTCTCCTACATATTGAAAGAAAGACAATGGTTGATGAATCTATGTCTGAACTTTAAAAATATATCTTACATATACAAGCAATGTTAAATGCACTATAAATCCTTCTGTCATTACAAAGAATTATCCATGATTAATTGACCTCTTTCCCTTCAGTTTTTTTCTTCTTCAGATATGTTAATATATATATACACAAAATACTTAAAATGCTCATGTCAAACTGAAGAGGTGGTAAACTTATAAAGTATTTTCTTTGTAAGCATGAGGAGTTAGGTTTAGTCCTCAGAATCTATGCTTAAACACACACACACACACAAACACACACACACACACACACACACACACAGAAACAAAAACAAAACCAGAAAGCTTTGTGTGGTGGTGGCTTCAACTTGTATCCCCTCTGTTGGGACACTGGGGACAGTCAGATCCCTGAGGTTCACTGGCCAGCTGGCTTAGGCTACCTAATAACACTTGAGGGAAAAGAAGTTTTTTTTGCTATCCACATACGTACATGCTCACACATGTGTATACAAACATACAATGTGTTTGTGTTAATAGTTAAAGCAAAGCAAATTAGTAGGTTCTCTTTCTTTTTCTTCTTTATTTATTTTGACTGTTTTTGAATCAGATCTTGCTGGGTAACTCTGGCTAGTCTTCCACTCATGATCTTTCTGCCTCAGTGACTAGTTTTAGATTATGCTTTGTCATATGCTAGTTGGCATTCACTATTTCTCCAGACATGAGTTTTAGAGCATGAGGAACAAAATTCCAAGTCGATGCATCATGTTTTATTTTTAACATCCATGCTATTGGAAACAAATTTTATATATATATTCAGTGCTAAGGATTGAACCCAGGGCTTTGTGCTTTCCAGGAAAGGACTCTATCACAAAGCTAAGTCCTCAACCCTGGTCTGAATAATTTTGCTTCTAAAATTTCCATTCCCTTAGGTCTGGAAAGATGACTCTGAGATTAGGAGCCCTTACTGCTCTCACAGAGCACCCAGGTTTAGTTTCCAATATCCACATGGCAGCTCACAACTATCTGTAACTCCAGCTCCAGGGGATCTGGTACAGTCTTCCACCTTCTTTTGGCACCAAGCACAAACATGGTGCACATACATGCAGGCAAAACACTCATACACATGAAATAAAAAATAAATACATCTTCAAAAAGTTACATTCTCCTTAGAATTACTGGGTCAAAGCACATGCATTTTAAGAGCACATTTTAAAACATAGAAGTAATATTAAAAAAAAACTTAATGAATGTCTTTATATTTCCCGATACCAGTCTCTTTCTTCATGTAAGTATGAACAAGTATTTTTATATTCTCTTTGAAATGAGTAACAGAATATTAAGAACAGGTTGGCATTTACTGGGCAAAGCTGTCTCAAATGGCTTTTTTACTTTTATTTTTTTACAATTTTTGTCTGGTTATTATGTTTGTAGTGCTACAAAAATCAACATTGTCTCATTTTTTGAAAAATAATACTATTTTCTTTATAGGGAAAAGAAATGTGTCTAGTAAGTGCTACTAAGAATTATTTGTTATTGAACTCAATTCTGTGACAAGGAAAGATCTTTCTAAGTGACAGTTCATGGTAAACAACAAGCCTTGTGCTCTGCTGCACTTACCAGAGATGATCCTGGTGTTCAGCATTGCATTTGTTCAGCTCTCTTCTGATTTCAGCCACAGTGGACCACTTCCCTCTTGCTTGGCCTGGATCTTGCTACAGCTTCTTCCTGGTAACTCTCTATTCTCCCCTAGAGTCTTTCCAATCCCAGATCTCTTAGCTGGTTGCCACTGAGAAGACCAAAATTTCATGGGTGCAGGAGGAATTATTGCTCAGATGACACTGTTCAGCCACATAGGAGAAGAGAAGCAGTTGGGGCGTGTTCATTCTCCCATCTACCTGTTGGACTGTCTGAGGGGTACCCTATGTGCTTCTCAGAGCCTCCACCAGAATCTTTTTCTTGCTTTCAGTAGAAAAGTCAATAAAGCACCATATAATGGCTTCCTCCTCTTTGCCTGATTCATTCCTCCTTGTGATTATTAGCTTCCAAAAACAGCAAATGTGACCAAGGCACTCTCCTGTTTAAGTAACACTAAACAAGTTACAGGGTTTCTCCTTTTCTCACAGAGCTGAATCCTCTGTCTTCCATTTTAGAAGATACTCAGTCAACTGTCTCAGCCATTAACTACCCAGTGATGCCATTGTTTAGCTACATCGCCCAGAGTTCAAACATTGTTAAACATGTCTTCAGTGGATCATCTTGGGTTCATGGTCCTGGGTATCAGGCTTCGGAAACTTTTCTTGTTCTGTGGCAAATCCATATTTTAGAACCTACCCAAGGTACTGCAATAGCTAGGAAATAACGTCAGTATAGCATCCGTTGGCAGTTGAATGGATGAAGAAAATGTGGACATATACATAGTAGACTTTTATTTAGTCACAAAGAAAAATGAATCATGACATTTGCAAGAAAGTAGATGAAAGTGGAGATCATTATGTTAAGCAAAATAATGTAGACTCAGGAAGACAAATACCATATGTTTTCTGTAGTATGTGAATTCCAGTTTTTAC
The DNA here is from genome assembly GCA_010120015.1 of Rhombomys opimus. Classification (NCBI taxonomy): domain Eukaryota; kingdom Metazoa; phylum Chordata; class Mammalia; order Rodentia; family Muridae; genus Rhombomys; species Rhombomys opimus. The sequence goes on from REGO01001269.1 coordinate 40,610, forward strand.
TCTCTCTCTCCATCTCATTCTCTGTTTTTCTCTCTCTCATGTGTGTGTATAGGTCATGAAAGTAGAAACATATAAAGAATAGATGTGTCATGAGAGCAGAGGGGAGTATGCTTGGTTATGAAGGGGAAATACTTGCTCTGTTTTATGGAGTGACCTGTGAAGATGTTGTGGACATATCACATATCATATTAGCTCATTGTTAGCTAATGCATAGGGTATGTTGACATGGTAAGGATGATGAGAGTGTATCACAATATGAAAAACGTAACAATAACTTACAGTCATCTTTTAGTGAAAGAATCAATAAAACAGTCAAACTCATCTTGCCATTCCTTACATCTTATCTACTTTATGTCATAGTAGATTCTACTCAAGACTTAGTGAGTTGAAAAGTATATATTGTGATGAAATTGTCTTTTTCTCAGTCATTTTTGATCATGGGTTGCTTAAATTTTCTGGTTACTAGTATCTAAATGTTATTCAGTATAGGCTGTGGGTAAATATTACTGAAAAAAAGCTGGAAATGACCTGAAATTGTTCTACTCCAAAATCTTCCTTAAAGTTCCCTTTAATGAGCTATTTTTTGTTGGATTTTAATTTGATTTCTATTTATGACTCAAGAACAACGTCAACAAATCATCAATTTTATTCTCTTTAGCTATGTGTCAACACAGAAATGTGTTTTCTGCCATTCTAGAGGCTGTCTTAGTTCCTTTTCTATTCTGTGATAAAAAAAACAATGAAGGTTGCATTTTAGGGTCCACCTCCCCTAGGAGCCCCTAGAGGCATGGGAGGAGATGAGAGAGGGAGGGTGGGATTGGAAGGGAATGAGGGAAGGGACTGCAGCTGGGATACAAAGTGAATAAACTGTAATTATAATAAAAACTGTAAATATTATAAAAATAATAAAAATTAAAATTAAATAAAAAAAAACAATGAAGGACCAAAAGAACTTATGAAGAAACTTTTAATTGGATTACAGTTTCAAAGGGTTAGAGTTCATAATAGCAGACCTTACATCTTGATTCACGACCATGAATCAGAGAGAGGGAGAAAAAGAGACAGATAAAGACACACAGAGAGACAGAGATAAGACAGAGACAGAGAGACAGAAAGGCAGAAACTAGAAACATAAAGACAGAGACACAGAGAGAGACAGAAAGACAAACCAGAAACAGAAAAGTTGAGAGACAGAGAAAGAGACAGAGAGAGCACACTGGTAATCACATTAGTTTTTTGAAGCCTAAAAGCCTGACACATCTCCTCCAGTAAGGACACACCTCCTAATCCTTTCCAAATAGTTCAGTACTTAGGCCTAGTGAGGACTAAGTACTGTAATGTATGAGCCCCTGGGAGCCATTCTCATTCAGGCCACTGCATGCCAGAAATCTAAGGATTCTTTCCTTATGAGGGCCAGAAAGAAACAATCTG
>REGO01001269.1:42665-83556 GCA_010120015.1 Rhombomys opimus
CTCACTAGGGTCTTCTTTATTGTTTAGCTTCTTTAGTTCTGTAGCTTTATCAGCTAATAAGTGAGTGTATACCATTCCTGTCTTTCTGATTCTGGGTTACCTCACTCAGGATGACCTTTCCTAGTCCTCCCCCCCCCATTTGCCTGCAAATTTCATTTCCTTGTTTTTAATAGCTGAGTAGTATCCCATTGTGTATATGTACCATAGTTTCTTTATACATTCCTCTATTGAGGGACATCTAGGTTGTTTCCAGGTTCTGGCTATTACAAACAAAACTGCTACAAACAAGCTGGGATACAGAGTTAATAAAGTATAACTAATAAAACAACAACAATAAAAAAAAAAACAACTGCTACAAACATAGTTGAGCAAATGTCCGTATTGAATGGTGGGGCATTATTTGGGCATATGCCCAGGAGTGGTTTACCTGGATCTTTAGGTATTGCTATTCCCAATTGTCTGAGAAAGCACCAGACTGATTTCCAAAGTGGTTGTATAAGTCTACATTCCCACCAGCAGTGGAGGAGGGTTTTCCTTTCTCCACATCCTCTCCAGCATGTGTTGTCACTTGTTTACTTACGTCTTTAAAGAACTCCAACTTTCAGAAAAGTGGAAGTCAGAGTTAGAACTTCAACCTATAATCTCGGTGCTTGTTGGGCACCATTTAATCCATGACCTGCCTCTATAACAATGTGATCTCCGCAATATTGTGGAGCCAACCCTCATTTTGGAACTTCATGACTTCCGTAGTGTGAATGCTTGACCTAAGTGAGTAGTTCTGTGTTGTGGATAATTTAACAGTATGAACTGATCATGTTTATTATTAGTCCTATAATTATTATGGCAGTATTATCTAACCTGCTATTATAATCAGTAAAAGATGCAGACACCTGATTATTTTAGAATACCCTTATTTCATCTGGAGCAAGGCAGATATTACCTACTAAGCTACCTTTGCCTCCCAAGGCCCCATCCCATGCCATCTGCTGTAATAATTTCTCTCTGGGCTACCTCCCATCCATAATCCTAAATTACTTGCTAATGTTCTTCATCTGGCTGCTTTCCTCCATCCACAGCAATTTGGCCATGTGCCTGTCTCCACGCTAACCCACTGCAGTCTCTGCTTACTTCCTCTTCCAGTACCTGTTTACTTCTCCTCAAGATTCTTCTCTCCCCAAAGCCCTTGAACCTTCATCATGCCCCTCACTTCTGCCCTGTCCAAAGTGTAGCCTTTTAATCAGCCAATCAAAGATAATTACAGAACATTTCTTCTCATCATAGGGATACAAAAGATAGTTCAACATTAATAACAATGCCCATTGCAGGGCAGTAACCAGATCACAAGGCCCTGATATCAGCATTTGAAAACACAGGCGGACCTTCCTCCAACAGTTCTGTGTTGAGACGCTATGACGCATAAATCCACAGAGATGGAAACTTTTAAGATCTCAACTTCTTCCCGAGTTTCCTAAACCTGCACATCTAGTCCTTTCTGTGGGTTCCAGGATCCATGGTCCAGCTGCTTATGTTAATCTTCATGTTAATCTTGGGGATTAGTTAATTTTGCTCAGCCTTTGAGAAATCTCCCTCTCGTAAAGGGACACTCTTACCTAGGATCAAGCATCAGAATCACAGTATTGTTGCTTCAGAAACAAAGAAAAGGAAGGAATATGTTTATTAAAACTTGTAACAGTGCAGATGAGATCCAAAGGGAAATGGGTAAAGCCCAATGACTCCCTTTCTACCAAATATTTCTCCAGGTTCCACTCCAAGAAGTGTGACCAGCACTTCTCCTGATGTGGTCACAGAAGTGTTGTAAGTTACTTCTCTGATGCTCTGATAAACACCATGGCCAAAAGTAAATTGGGGAGGAAAAGGTTAAATCTCATCTTACAGAGTATAGCTCTCCACCAAGGGAAAATCAAGGTAGGAAGGCAAGGCAGGAACGGAAGCAGAAAGTATGGAGGAACACTGCTTACTGACTCATTCTTACAGCCTGCTCAGTTTGCTTTTTTTATATAACCCAGGCCCACCAAGGGTAGGAATGATACCATCCACAGTGGGTCAGACGTTCTCACATCAATCAGCAATAAAGAAAGTGCCCCATACAGATAGCCTCAGAGGCTAATCTAATGGATGGAATTTCTCCATTGAGATTTGTCTTCCCAGGTGTGTCTAGGCTTGTGTCGGGATGATGAAAACTAACCAGCACAGAGAAATATCACCTTCCAGGATTATATACGGAATTACCATGCAGATGCCAATTAAGCATTAACAATTAGTAAAATTTAGGCTTTCTTCATTATATCTCTTGCAATACCTTGATAACAATGATGGCGATTCCATTTATTGACTGTTCATTAATTACCAACTAATTATGGATCATAAGCTAAGTGCCGCTAAAGGGCTTATCCATGTTTTTCAGATAAGACAACTACTCAGTCTTAGAACGTCTGTCTTAGTACACTTAGGCTGCTACACAAAACACCATTGATTGTATAATTTATAGTTAATAGAAATTTATTTCTCATAGTCCTAGGGGCTGGGGAGTTCAAGACTAAGGTATGAGGGGTTTCATGTTTGGTGTGGCCCCGTTCTGCTTCACAGAGGGAGCTTCCCACTGTGGGCTCAAGTGGTGGAAGGAACGGCTACACTCCTGGGGCTTCAGCCAAGAGCATCCCTCCTATTCACAAGGGAGCTTTGCTCATGACTCAGTCACTTCTTAAATGTCCTGTGTCTTAACATTGTTGTCCCAGCACAAGACTTCAGCACATCAGTTTTGAGGGACACAGACATTCAGACCTTATCAAGGACAAGGATGGAACCTTGTGATTGGTTCACATAGTATTTGCATTTGGAGATGCCTGAGGCCTAAGCACACTCGTCATAGTTTAGCTAGGCATTCTCTGCTATTTGCTATCTATAGCCATTTGGACCCTCCTGATCCACAAAAGTTAGTTTTGACCTTCATTTTGACCTTCCCATTTGAAATCTGAAGGAAAATGCTGCTGTAATACACATAGCTGTTGGCTTCTGTAAAACTCCAGTCATTTTCACCTGTTGTCATCTGGTTGGCTGTGTTAGTTCTGCCGCCCATGCTTTGTATTTAAAATACCGTCTTCCAAAACACCTCTGTAAATTTTCAGGGAAACTAACTTTTTACTTTGTGAAGTAGGCCATAGGTATTTTGGACCTCAGTCTAAAATGCTTCATATGGTCAGCTCTTACAAGACTACAGCTCTTAATGTACATGTGACATAGATGCAGGAGACATCTGCCCTATTACAGTTTTGGTAATAGAAAAGCCCTTTAAAATCCACATCTCATAATATGTTATTGCAGGGAAATGCTTCTTAGCAGTTTTCATAGAATCTTCTTTCACACAACAATAAAAGGCAGTCCTCCATTTCACTGAAGCTATTGAGAAAATGGAAATGCCTTTTAAAGTTGGAGAGGACAAAAGAGTAGTTAAGGATATTTGGCTTGAGATAATTGCTTACACTGTTGGTGAGAGCCAAAGTGGCTTCTTATGATGCAATAACCACTGCATTTTAAATAAGCAATGCAGATGGGGTTCACTCTGTGCATAAATAAAGAGCTGTAGGAAAAGGAACATTCTGTAAAGAGTTACATTTTAAAACCACAGTATCCAAAAGTCTTTATTAGCAAACATTTTTGTGTAAATAATTACTCAGTCCAACATCAGCTATTTAATTACAATCATGATTTTGTTTTAAAAGGAACGCACATAATATACATTTAAAATACATGCAAGACATACATCTGTACCTCACGGAAATTTTTTAAAACGTGCACTTTTGTATTCAGATAACAGAGAACCAAAAACTATCATTTAACTTAGGATATTACATCTACAATAAGCATACATAGGTACACATAGGCTTTTTCTCATCATTCATTATTTCATGAGCAATAGCATAAATGCTGTAGCAGTAGCAGCGATTTATCTTTCAGTATATTAGGTATTGTAATACAGAAATTATTTAAAGAATATAAGATAGTGTTATAAGCAACTGCTATATTATTTTACAAAAAAGATGAGCAACCATGACGTTTTGTATAGATGAGAAGACCCTAGAAGCCATTTCACCGTCTATACCAAAAAATGACTATAGGGTGTTTCTAAAAATTATGGTTGTGATTATTAGTATTGAAAAGAGAGCTGTAGTAAATGATACGAAATAACAATATAGGTATGGTGGGCAAGAACTAGCAACTATGAAAAAAGAAAGAAAAAAATTGTGTTTTTAGGTCTTCATTTTTCTTGGGTAACCGTTTAAGAGTAGAAATAGTTGGTCATGGGGTAGACATATGTTAATTATAAGAAGTAATAAAATATCCTAGGGGCTGGAGATGTAGCTTAGTTTATATGGTGCTTGCTTAGTATGCAGAAATGCAGAACAACTTGGATTTGATCCATAGCACTGGAAAACAAGGAAAGAAAAGTGAGTTGATTAGTTTAAATTGTTGACTTGATTTAACCTGGGATCACCTGGAAGAAGATTCTTAATGAAGGATTATCTAGCTCAGGATTGCCTATGGTGTGTCTGTTGGAGACTGCCTTGATTATCAATTGATGTAGAAAGACTAAGCCCATTGAAGGAAGCACAATTCCTTAGACAGGGGTTCTTGAACAGCATAGGGGGAAAGAAGGCTCCTGGAGAGGAAGTGAAAAAGGAGGCACACAGTCAAGCAAGCCAACCAGCCAGCCAGTCAGCCAGCCAGTCAGCCAGCCAGCCAGCCAACAAAATCTACTCTCTCTCTCTGTTCATTTTCTTTCTGTTTTTGAAGGCAGACATGCTACTCTAAGTTTCTGCCATGACATTCCTGCCATGATGGACCAAAACCTGGAATTGTGAGCCAAAGAGACTCTCTCTTTCCTAAGCTGCTTTTTGTCAGGATCTTTTATCACAGCAATAGAAATGAAGCTTCAATAAAAAGAAAGAAAATTATTCCAAAACTTCCAAGAAAAGAAAATTATTCTAAATTCTTCACTGATAGGTTTGAGGGTTCTAATGGCTTCACATTCTTGTCAAGTGGATAGCCTTTTAGATTTTAGTCATTCCTGTGAATGTCTGCTGCTATCATATTTTGGTTCTAATTACTTTATTATTGAGTACAAATGAAATGTCTCAATATATTTATTGCACTTTGGTTACTTTTATATAAAGTGGTTACTTTGCCTATTAAGTGTTCACTTGTTTAAGTGAACATCCTTTTTACTTTTATTTGAGAAATCAAAGGCTGAAAGAATTTCTTGATCATGAGTGGAATTTCTGTTTTCTTTTATTGTTTTGTTCTTAAAGAACTTTACACCCTACTTTAGTTTGCTCTTCATATATATATATGTTTACAACACTCTCATATATATATATATATATATATAATAACTATTATAAGTAATTAAGAAAATCAAGTGATCTCTGATTGTTAGAAGTTATATGGCCATGTTTTATACTCACTTATAAGTGGCTATGAGACGTATAATATAGGATAATCATACTAAAATCTGCACACCTAAGGCAGCTAATCAAGAAGGAGGACCCTGGTAAGATGCTCAATCTTCATTTAGAAAGGCAAATGGATGGACATCAGAAGAGGGAAAAAACAGGGAACAGGACAGGAGCCTATCACAGAGGGCCTCTGAGAGACTCTACTCAGCAGGGTATCAAAACATATGCTGGGATTCATAGTCAAACTTTTTGCAGAGTGCAGAGAGTCTTGTGAAAGAAGGGGGAGCTAGAAGGACCTGGAGGGAACAGGACCTCCACAAGGAGAGCAACAGAACCAAAAGATCTGGGCACAGGAATCTTTTCAGAGACTGATACTCCAAACAAGGACCATGCATGGAGATAACTTAGAACCCCTGCACAGAAGTAGCACATGGCAGCTCAGTGTCTAAGAGGGTTCCCCCATAATAGAAATGGGGACCATCTCTGAAATGAACTCATGGGCTGGCTCTTTGATCACCTCCACCTGAGGGGGAGCAGCCTTGCCAGTCCACAGAGAAAGACAAAGAGGCTAGTCCTGATGCGACCTAATGGGCTGGGGTCCATTGGAAGGGGAGGAGGACCTACCCTATCATTGGACTGGGGGAGGGGCATGGAATAAGAGGAAGGAGGGAGGATGGGACTGGGAGGGGAGAGTGGAGGGGCTACAGCTGGGATGTACTGTGAATAAATTATAATTAATAAAAATAAAATAAAATAAAGAAAAAAAGAAGTTACATGGCTTGTATTTATGTTCTGGAGCCAAAAGACCCACTATTTAAAAGAAAATGATCAGAATATTTAGTTAATATATATGTAAAACTAAATATTACATATATTATTTATAGATATGAACATGAGCACATAGAGAATAGATTTTTGCTTGCTGCTGCCTGACTTGCTGGCTTGCTTGTTTGCCTGCTTTTTTCAACTTCCTCTCAGGAAGCTTTCTTTCTCCCTCTACTTTACAGGATCCCTTCCTAACAAATGTCACCACCTCCAGTCTTAGTCCTTCTACAATAGTTAACAATCACTGCAATCTCCAACAGACATTATGTGTGTGTGTATATTTTTCAAGGATTTTGACAATACTTCTTTGGTATTTCCCATTCACTTTAGCCATGAAAATAATTTTTGAATACAAAATTATTGCTCTATTGTGTGTTGTCAGTAGATGCATCCTTTGGGATATATACCAAAAGGATGACCAGTAATGAAATAGTAATTTCTATCAATACAATCACTATATCATTACAGTTATATCACAATCCATTAAGAAGTAAAAGACTTACGTAAAGTTGCACATGCAACACTGGTATTACAGCCTCCCCAACCATGGTTCAAAGTCATTCAGCTGGATTCTCTGATTTCCACAGAGATTCTGAGGGCTGAGCTCAGAAGCCAGGAAACAAAGGCAGTAAGAAGGCTAGGCAGCGGAGTGAATTCAGGTAGCTCTAACCAGATGTGACATACTTTATTTGTTAGCACACAAGTAGTGGCCAACAGGCACCCAGGCCCATACAGTCCATACACAGGGTGCACTGAAACAGGCACAGAAGTCTACAGGCAGACACACCCAAAGAGCCAGGTAAAGGCACACTGCTCTCAGGGCTGTATTTACACAAATGCAGCCAAAGTGGCATTTTGCCAGAAATAGTTAAAGGACAGATGACACCTCTGCTTGTTCTGGGGTTCCTGATGCCTGGTGTCAGCCATCATTAGCTGACTCATGGTCCCTTGGATATCCAGTGTTGACCATCTTTGGCTCATTCCGTACATCCATGTCAGTAACACTGTATAAACATTATTTAGTTCTCGTGGACTTCTCTTTCTATTACGGTTCCATAGATTTTTTTTTTTTTTACTTTGCAATTGTTTTTGTTGAAGATTTTTCCATATTACAAATGTTATAAGAGGAAGAATATTATAAGTATTTAAGAAAATTAACTGTTCTGTTCTTGATATAAATAACATGGCTTGTATTTATGTGCTAGAGCCGGAAGACCCACATACCAATTTAAAAAAGTATTCAGAATATAGAGTATTATTCATCGTGGAAAGAAATACCTGAAACACAAATAACTTGACTTTTATATTAAAAACGTTTATTATCCTAATTTAAAAAGTTATTACCTAAAAAAACAAAACTAAGATTTACCTTCAGAATGTGTATGCTTGCGTGTGTGTGTGTGTGTGTGTGTGTGTGTGTGTGTGTATGTCTTTAATGGAGGGAAAAAGAAATTGCCCAATTTAGGATTAAGCATATGACCTTATTTTGGGAACAATCATGAGTTTTTACACAATGTATAGAGCATTAAAAATAGGATTTTAGGTGCTGCTTCCTTGGTTGGAGGACAGAACAATTACTCGGTAGTTTTATGAGCACTCCTGATGTGTAATATTTATTTTTATTTGCTCCTCATTTATATTTAGTGCAAGCTGTAAAGCTGCATCAGGGCATCAAGAGATTTCAGATTTCATAATGGGAACAGTTCTTAATGAAGGCTTTTTTTTTAAAATAGATTCACTTTGAAGTATATTAAAGACATAGTCAGCTAAGGAAAGCAACCTCTGTGTATCATAGATTAACTCTTGCACACAATAAAAATTTTCCACATGCTTACAAAGACAACACAAAGATCAATAATCTGAAAAGAGCCAGAGGTTTGAAAATACAGGGCAGATGAGGCTTGTTTTCTATGAGACAAAAGGAGAACTATTTAATGCTTGGCAACAGATTAATACAGTCTACTTTGCACTTTGCTTCCTATATTTCAAGAGTCGCATGTATTTTCAGAATTTTAATCAAAGGCATTGAAGGAGAAAAGGAGGCATTCAGAAAAATGAGCTCTGTGGATGACTAAGGACTTTCAGAAAAACAATCCTTTCTCAGTGGCCTGTTAGCAGCTTTCACTTCCAAGAACTTCATCTGTGAGTTTTGTTGCACAACTAGCTTGTGAAATTATGATAGATAATGATGTCATATTATCAAAAACATTTCTTTAATTTGGCCTTTAATAAGACTGGATGATAATAGAGCAACTTGTTATTGCTATATTTGACACTTAAGAGAATGCCTATTAAAAATCACTATAATTATACATTGAATTAAAGTTACATACTGCCTTCATGATACACATTAAGTGACATGAAACGTAAATCACGGAAAGGGCAGGAAGCTCTTAGTTGTCGCATGGGTCAAGAATTGGCTACATATCTCAGTACCCCCACAGCTTTCCCCAAGCTTTGCAAGACACAGCTGGTGTATGAGAGAAGAAAAGACTTTTATAAGACAGGGTAGGACCTAAACCAAAACAAACACGCTATCAAACAATCAGAAAAGACCACAAAATCCATCACTATCACCACCAAAGTTCCCCCAAGGCCCACAGTTGCTCTGTACCGTGTGATAATGCATATGGGTAATCCCAAACTTCAGGAAACTGAGGTAAGAGGACTATGAATTATAGACAAGTTTCTGCTACACCATTTTGAGCTTTCTCAGAAAAGAAGAGCTTCCCACAGTGAGATTGGGCAGGCAGGCAAATAGACAGACAGACAAACAGACAAAGTGTGTGTGTGTGTGTGTGGGAGGAGATGTTATGATTACTGAGAGAGAGAGGTTTGTGATTTGTTTAAAAGACCACTGTAACACATAGCAAGTCAGGTTTTTTTTTTTTAATTTAAGTTTTTTGTTTGTTTGTTTTGTTTTAGTTTTGCCAAGAATGAAAGCCTCTTGTTAGTCTTCTGTCAGATATAGGGTTGGTGAAGATCCTTTCCCAATCTGTAGGCTGTCATTTTGTTCTGACGACCGTGTCCTTTGCTTTACAGAAGCTTTTCAGTTTCATGAGGTCCCATTTATTGATTGTTGCTCTTAGAGCCTGTGCTGTTGGTGTTCTGTTCAGGAAATTGTTTCCTGTGCCAATGAGTTCAAGGGTATTCCCCACTTTTTCTTCTATGAGGTTTAGTGTGTCTGGTTTTATATTGAGGTCTTTGATCCACTTGGACTTTAGTTTTGTGCAGGGTGATAAGTATGGATCTATTTGCATTTTTCTACATGCAGACTTCCAGTTAGACCAGCACCATTTGTTGAAGATGCTGTCTTTTTTCCATTGAATGGTTTTGGCATCTTTGTCAAAAAACAAGTATCCATAGGTGTGTGGATTTATGTCAGGGTCTTCTATTTGATTCCATTGATCCACCAGTCTGTTACTATGCCAGTACCATGCAGTTTTTAGTATTGTTGCTCTATAGTACAGCTTGAGATCAGGGATGGAGATACCTCCTGAATATCTTTTACTGTAGAGAATTGTTTTAGCAATTCTGGGTTTCTTGTTGTTCCATATGAAGGTGAGAATTTTTCTTTCAAGGTCTGTAAAGAATCGTGTTGGTAATTTGATGGGAATTGCATTGAATCTGTAGATTACTTTTGGTAAGATGGCCATTTTTATTATATTAATCCTGCCAAGCCATGAGCATGGGAGATCTTTCTATCTTCTGATATCTTCTTCTAATTCTTTCTTCAGAGACTGAAGAACTCAAGAAGTTAAACAGCAACAAATAAAGCAATCCAATTAAAAAATAGAGTACAAAGCTAAACAGAGAATTCTCTGCAGAGGAATATTGAATGGCAGAGAAACATTTAAAGAAATGCTCAACCTCATTAGCCATCAGGGAAATGCAAATCAAAACGACCCTAAGATTTCACCTTACACCCATCAGAATGGCTAAGATCAAAAACTGAAGAGACAACACATGCTGGAGAGGTTGTGGAGAAAGGGGAACCCTCCTCCACTGCTGGTGGAAATGTAAACTTGTACAACCACTCTGGAAAGCAATCTGGCACTTTCTCAGACAACTAGGAATAGCACTTCCTCAAGATCCAGCTATACAACTCCTGGGCATATACCCAAAAGAGGCTCAAGTACACAATAAGGACATTTGTTCAACCATGTTTGTAGCAGCCTTATTTGTAATAGCCAGAAGCTGGAAACAGCCCAGATGCCCCTCAGTGGAGGCATGGATATAGAAATTTTGGTACATCTACACAATGGAATATTACTCAGTAAACAAACAAACAAACAAACAAAAAAAAACAAGGAAATCATGAAATTTGCAGGTAAATGGTAGGATCTGGAAAAGATCATCCTGAGTGAGCTATCCCAGAAGCAGAAAGATGCACATGGTATATACTCACTCATATAGACATGTAATATAGGATAAACCTACTAAAATCTGTACACCTAAAGAAACTAATCAAGAGGAAGGACTCTTGCTAAAATGCTCAATTCCTATCCAGAAAGGCAAAGAGGATGGACATCGGAAGAAAGCGAAAAGAGGGAACAATTCAGGAGCCTGACACAGAGGACTTCTGAAAGGCTCTGTCCTGCAGACTATCAATGCAAATGCTGAGACTTATGGCCAACCTTTTGGAAGAGTGCAGGGAATCTTATGAAAGAAGTGGGAAACAGTAAGATCTGAAGAGGACAGGAACTCCACAAGGAGAACAACAGAACCAAAAAATCTGAGCACAGGGGTCTTTCCTGAGACTGATACTCCAACCAAGGGCTATGCATGGAGATAACTTAAGACCCCTGCACAGATGTAGCCCATGGCAGTTCAGTATCCAAGTGGGTTCCATTGTAATAAGAACAGGGACTGTCTCTGACATGAACTGATTGGCCTGCTCTTTAATTACCTCCCCCTGAGGGGCAAGTAGCATTACCAGGTCACAGAAGAAGACAATGCAGCCACTCCTGATGAGACCTAATTGATTAGGATCAGAAGGAAGGAAAAGAAGTCCTCCTCTATCAGTGGATTTGGGGAGGAGCATGCATATTGAGGGTGGAGGAAGGGAGGGATTGGGACAGGAGGAGAGAGGGAACCACAGGGGGGATACAAAGTGAATAAAGTGTAATTAATAAAGAATTTCAAAAAGAAAAAAATATATAAAAGTAAATCTTTTGTTATGATTTGATAATTGCGTTTTAAGACAACTGGTACTATGATGCCCTCGGAAGTTTTATTCCTATAGACAAAATTAAAACAGCATTCACGCCACCTCAGGGCTTTTCTACTGTTTGATAAAGTGATGACTTCATTGATCAATTAGTTGTGTGTAATTTTCATTTCCTGTAGCCTGTTGCCAAGATCCTAAAACTAATGCCTTCCCGCCACAACACAAACTAGGTTGTAAAGTATTGTCTTTGAGACGATTAATCAGTAGTACCTACTGTGAGTCAGATAATGGGTATGTGGGGAGGAGGGAAAGGGCAGGGAGGAAGGTGGAAGGAGGAATAACAGGCATTCCTCGCCTTCCCAGTCTTGTCAGTGAAGATGGCAGTAGATGTAATTTCAGTGCAGTCAAAATTAAAGGTCAAGTAATATAACGTGTTGCATGCAGTAATAAATTATGTTAAGCTTTCAACAAACTAATTTTCAACCACTATTTTAGTTGTTAGATTTAGCAATTTTAGCTGAGGACTTTCTCTTTATTTTAATTCTAGGATATCTAATTTCTTATTTATTGTTAATGTTAAATTTGAGGCCAGCCTCAATTTTCTCCAGTATTGGATTTTGTACATATTGAAAAATACTTAGGTCTAAGATAAACTTAGTACTTTCAAGACAGTCTAGAAATATTTTGAAATATGGTATAAGGTTTTGGTTTGTAGTTCAGAGGGAAAGAACTTATCTAGCATACAAAACAACCCTGAATTTGACTTCCAAAGACACAAGATAAAAATAAAGATTCCAGGAGCTAATTTTAGTCAACCTTTATATTCTCTCCTGCAGCTGAAGCACATAGCAACAAACACCCTTTATTCCCTGGCTTGACTAGCTGTGTCTAAGGTGTGAAGGAAGGTAGGGATTCTTTGCCCTTGGAAGGTAGACTTGTGCACACTATCCTGTTGCTCTGTGCACTCGAGCAGCCTGCCTACCCCTCTGTTGAGGGCATCCAGATTGCAGACTGTGTTTACGCTGCTGTGTTAACCACTCTTGTGTCTTGTCCTGGAACTCCCGCCTGAATCGGCTCTGATGTTTTCCTGGTGGTGCACATTGTTGCTCTCATTCAAGCAGCTACCTGACTATCTGACTGTTCTCTCCCTTGGAGCATCACCACGAACCAGTCTGTCCATGATCTCTCTATGGACCCTTTGGATTGAGTCTTCTTTGGTATGGACTAGGCTGACCAATCTGTGTGACTCAAAAAAAAAAAGATTAATTTGTGGGTTTCTTTTCTAGAACAGCTGAATATCCAGTTCTTGAGTGCAGACTTACCCTCCTCCGTTCTCCACTGGACATGAGTGAGTGTGACCTGATACTCAATGTGTATATATTCTAGGGTTCCCGTGTGGCAGAGTTAGATCCCTCACTTTACCAGTGGAGAGTTTCTCCCAGGACAATATGCAGTCATGTCCACGGGGCCACTACTAGGAAGATGAGGAATATCACAAAGGCAAGATTTTCAGGGACTCTTTTTTTTTTTTTTTCTTGCTTGCTTACATCTGAATAGTTTCTGGCAATGCAGATGGTTGTTCATAGAACTAACTCCAGGTTTTTTAAAATGAGAGATTTGAATTCTGCCTTTAATTGGTTCCTTGGTGACTAAACGTCTCCACTAGGAGAATCTGAGGTGAAATGTGCAGTTGCTTCTGATATCATCATTTTGAAACTTGTCACTTTTCTGTATCTAAAGTCACCACAATTAGACTTATTCTTTGTCTTTTATTTTATTTTCAAACAACTTTATATCTCACGGAAGCATGATAATTAAAGACCTTCAAGCATATTTTGAATGCTTTTGAGATTTGTTATTTTTCTGACTCTAACCAAGACAGAAAAGGTGGAAAATACTAAAATATAAAAACCTAAACTATTGGCTTCAAATGAAAGTGTTGGCGATGTAAGCATTATTTCCTTTTTCATGGTTCATCTGAGTACCTACAGTGAGAGTAGGTTTAGCTGTGAGCCCATCTCTGGTACACAGGGGGAGGGAATAGGGTGATTAAGTAAAGACATTTCCCTCGGATTTTATTCTTGGCTTCAGCATGGATTTTATTGGATTCCTTCCTAAGCGATCGTCCATTGTGTTATGAGCACTCATTGCTCACTGCAGCTGGGCTGCTGGGAACTGCAGCGTTGTATCTGCTGGGTTTAGGAAGAAATATCATATTACAACTTCTCATTTCACAATTTTATGACTTTTGGACAAAAACATTCCTCACCCCTTGAAAATCACAGCTTCTTGGTTTCATTTTCAGACCTGGGTGCTTACTTCTTCCCACACACTTGAAATTATGTCCTAAGATCTGGAGATTGTTGAAGATTATATTGCCAACTGGTTTCCAAAATACATCCTTTAAAACTTGTTTTTGCTCTGGTAATGTCCTCTCTATCTTTGACATATATTAATGAGTAGAAATTTAAAAGATTATTTTTCTGAAACATAAGCTATGTTTGGATGCTATACAAGTGTTAGGAGCTGGTATTTTTAAATGTAGAATATTTATATGCCCATTAGTAAAGATTTATAAAACTACCAATATTGATAAGAAGAGGTTATATAGCAGTGACAAATTAACCCTATAATCTGGTTATGATAACATGATTTGCCAGTTTTTCACTGCAGTGATAAATACCTGAGAATTTATTTAAAGTTAGGAAGGGTTTATTTTAGCTCATGATATTTTAGCTAACTTCATAGTTAGCTGGCCGCACTGGTTCTGGGCCACGTTGGAGCAGAATATCATGATCGAAGGCTGTGGTAGAGCAAAATTGCTTAGTTTATGGTAGTAGAGGTACAGAAAGAGGAGGGGCCAGAAACAAGATCCAGCCTTCAAAAGTGTGTTTCCTGGTGACCCAATTCCAGTTAGGTATCACCTCTTCCTGTTTCTGTCAGCTCCCAAAATAGTGCCGCCTTCCAGCAGCTAAGCCTTCCACACACAAACCTGTTAGGCTGATTTCATATTCAAGTCATCATACTAATTGTATGGAAGATCTAGGAACTCTTCAGACAGCTCCTTTTTATGATGATTCCATATTCAAGGCACTTGCTTCTTGCAGTCCTTCCATTTCAACACATGGTTTCCATAGTAGATGCTGAGAAAATAGCTCTTGAAAACTTCAGTCTTTAACTGACCATTATTTCCACTGACATTTTATTGCCTAGAATTAAGGCTTTCAACACTGGTACTTCAGACACCAAGCTATATATTCCTTTACAGTCAGGCTTTTCCTGCATAACTTAGTCTCTTTTGAATCACTATGACCAACGTTACTGATAGAAAAGAACTTAGGGCAGGGAAAAATGTGTCTTGGCTCCTTGTTTTCGAAAGATTCTGGCCCAATGTAACGAGAAAGAAGTAACAAGGGGAATGTCTCTGTCCATGGCAGCAGGGGTCTGAGACAGTGCTGATTCCTGTGGTGTCAACCACTGAGTGGAGGAAGCAGACTATAGCCGGAAATAAGTAGAGCTTTCAAAGGTCCACCCTTGTGGCTCATTTCTGCCATCCATGCTTTACCTTCTCAAGCTTCCCGGCATTCAAAGTAGTACCAATCTACAGACCACATGTTCAAAACATGAATCTAGGGTGGAAATTTTGGATGCAAACTGTAGCACTGTGAATTGCAAGGAAAATATCAACACCACCATGTTCTACACAGTAGATGCCACTGGCGTCCCCTTTAGCTACAATCACCAAGGTATCTCTAACAGTTTCAGGATGAGGTTGCAAGATTGCTGATATCAGCTATCTTAGCTCTCTTAGCTCAGAGATTAACTGAAATCTTGCTAGGAAGAATGGTCTCCCCAAGTTTAGAGAAAGGAGAGGAGAACAAGATATGGATATGCATAAGTAGTCTGGTATAGCTGGGAAATATTTTTCATTGTTTCACTGTCTACCTACAGATGTATGAAAAATATGAAATTGTTTCAATTTTAACATCAAACAAACTATGTCATATCCAAAATAAATTTAACAATTCTTAAGCACTAATTAAGCTTCATTAAGCTATAATACAAACTATTTGTGGTGAAAATCAAAGCATTATAAAAAGAGCTGGAAATTATGATTATTGTGTTAGGTGATAAGAAGTTTAAAAACAAAACTTTAGCTACAGGTGGGAATGGGTGTCATCAGAAACAAATCACTGTTAACTGTGAGCACTTGTTCAGTATTTCTGAACATATGTTTAATGCTAAATGTATTTTTTTATTACACATTGAATGTGTCACTTCTTGAATGGGCTAATGAAATATACAAATTCACACGTGTTGACCTTGATAATTTGCTTTGTAAATACATTGCTTGAATTAATGATTTAGCAATGGGATAAAGAACATATATTAGCCAATGCATAACCAGAACGTTTCCAGTTACAGGGACAGAAACCCAGTGGAAGAATAGTCTAGAAGAGGGAGAAGAAAGGGAGGGAAGAAGAAATAGAAGGGGACGTGCAGACTGAGACACACAGAGAAACACACATTGAGGGTTACTGGGACCTTTAGTGGTTTTTTAGTAACACAGAATTGTTTGGTACCTGTGGGCCCTGGCTAGAAGTAGTCCCATCTCAGTCTTGGGAGAGGCAGAAAGACAGCCACAAAAGCAAATGGTGGACCTTTTTCTTAGAGGTAGACATATTTTTTTTTCATATTATATCAGTTAAATCAAATCACATGGTATCAATGGATGAGGGAAGTATTTCTTTCCACTGGGAGTGAAGCCACAGGAAGGACACTGCTTCTCTCACAGAAAGGACGCAGATATTTATGAAGAATGGTAGACTCCACCATACTGAGATAGGTCACTGAAGATAGGACAAGACAAGACCTGAGCACAAGAACTGCTATAATCTCTGCTTCTCTCTATTTTGCTTGCATTCTTTTGAACAATGACTGATAGCAGTCTTAGATTTGCATAACCTCAATTAGCAATAAAAACTGAGCAGCCTCTGGCTACTCTCTCTGTATCTCTTCAACATAGTACTTGAAGTCCTAGCTAGAGCAATAAGACAACTAAAGGAGATCAAGGGACAACAAATTGGAAAGGAAGAGGTCAAAGTATCTCTATTCACAGATGATAACGATAGTATACATGAGTGACTCCAAAAATTCTACCAGAGAACTCCTTCAGCTGATAAAGGCCTTCAGCAAAGTGGCTGGATACAAAATTAACTGAAAAAAAAATAAACAAAACAGTAGCCCTCCTGTGTACAAACGAGAAAAGGGCTGAGAAAGAAATTAGGAAAAACAACACCCTTCATGAAAGCCACAGATAACATAAAGTACCTTGGTGTGACTCTAACCAAGCAAGTGAAAGACCTGTATAAAAAAAACCTTCAAGTCTTTGAAGAAAGAAATTGAAGAAGACATTAGAAGATGGAAAGATCTCTCATGCTCATGGATCAGTAGGATTAACATAGTGAAAATGACCGTCCAACCAAAAGCAATCTACAGATTCAGTGCAATTCTCATCAAAATATCAACACAATTCTTTATAGAACTTGAAAGATCAATTCTCAATTTCATGTGGAAAAACAAAAAATCCAAAATTGCTAAAAGAATCTTTTACAATAACAGATCTTCTGAAGGTATCTCTATCCCTGGCCTCAAACTATACAATAGAGCAATAGTAATAAAAACTGCATGGAACTGGCAGAGAAACAGTCTGGAGGATCAATGGAATCTAGTAGAAGACCCAGAAATAAACCCACACACCTATGGATACTTGATTTTTGACAAGAGGCCAAAACAATACAATGGAAAAAAAGATAGCATCTTCAACAAATGGTGCTGTCCTAACTGGATGTTTACATATAGAACAATGCAAATAGGTCCATTTTTATCACCTTGCACAAAACTAAAGTCCAAGTGGATCAAAGACCTCAACATGAAACCAGACACACTAAACCTGTTAGAAGAAAAAGTAGAGAAGAGCCTTGAACTCATTGGCACAGAAAACAACTTCCTGAACAGAACACCGACAGCACAGGCTCTAAGATCAACAATCAGTAAATGGGACCTCATGAAACTGAAAAGCTTCTGTAAAGCTAAGGACATTGTCTTCAGAACAAAACGACAGCCTACAGATTGGAAAAGGATCTTCACCAACCCTGTATCTTACAGAGGGCTAATTTTAAAGAACTTAAGAAGTTAAACACCAACAAACCAAGTAATCCAATTAAAAAATGGTGTTCAGAGCTAAACAGAGAATTCTCAATAGAGGAATACTGAATGACAGAGAAACACTTAAAGAAATATTCAATGTCCTTAGTCATCAGGGAAATGCAAATCAAAACAACCCTGAGATTTCACTTTACACCCATCAGAATGGTTAAGATCAAAGACTAGAGTGATGACACATGCTGGAGAGGATGTGAAGGAATGGAAACCCTCCTCCATTGTTGGTGGGAATGTAAACTTGTACAACGACTTTGGAAATCAATCTGGCCCTTTCTCAGAAAATTAGAAATAGTGCTACCTCAAGATCCAGCTATACCACTCCTAGGCATATATCCAAAATATGCTCAAGTATACAACAAGGACACTTGCTAAGCCATGTTCATAGCAGCTCTATTTGTAATTGCCAGAATCTGGAACAATCTAGATATCCTTCAACTAGGAATGGATACAGAAATTGGGGTACATGTACACAATGAAATATCACTCAGCTATTAAAAACAGGAAATTATGAAGTTTGCAGGCCAATGGTGGGAATTAGAAAAGATCATCTTAAGTGATGTATCCCAGAAGCAGAAAGACACACTTGGTATACATTCACGCATAAGTGGTTATTAGAGATATTATGTAGGATAAACATACTAAAATCTATACTCCTAAAGAAGCCAAACAAGAAGACCCTAGGGAAGATGCTTAGTCCTTACTCAGAAGGGCAAAGGTTATAAACATCGGAAGCAGGAGAAGATGGAACAGGAAAGGAGCCTAACACAGAGGGCCTTTGAAAGACTCTAATGATTGAGGTATAGAAGCAGAGCCTGAGGCTCATAGCTAGATTTTGGGCAGAGTACATGAAAGAAGGGGGAGATAGACCTGGAGGGACTGGAGCTTTAAAAGGAAACCAACAGAGCCAAAAACAAAACAAAGAACAAAACAAAACACCCAGCCCTGGGGGTTCTGTATAGACTGATATCCTAACCAAGGACCATGCATGGAGAGGACCTAAAGCCCCAGCTCAGATGTAGCCCACAGACTCAGTCTCCAAGTGGATTCCCTAGTAAGGGGATCAGGGGCTGTAATCTGGCTTGAACTCAGTGGCAAGCTCTCTGATCACCTTTCCTTGGTGGGTGCACCCTTGCCAGGCCACAGAGGAAGATGATGCAGCCACCCTTGATGAGACCTGATAGCCTATGGTCAGATAGAAGGGGAGGACCTCCCCTATCAGTGGACTAGGGGAGGGGCATAGGAGGAGAAGAGGGAGTGAGCCACATCCAGGATACAAATTATATAAATTGTAATAAATAATAAGTAAAAAATTTAGAACTGATTTTATTGGATATAGTACAACTGTAACATGACACGAAATATCTGTCAATTGTAACTTATTTAAACTGTCATTTGTAATAAAATTTAACTCAAGAGAATAAAAACTAAATTAATTTCTATAATAAAAAAAGGAACGGCCTCTTTCCAGGCATGGTGTCTGAATGTCCCACACGGACTGATTTTTTAAAAGGGGCTTTGTTTTACAGTATCATGGAAGGTTGCCTATATCACACATGTAAAAACTGTACAACTAAAACTGGAGCTTGAGATTTCACCTTGTACTGAACACATCTTGAGTTGAGGACAAGTGTTTTCAAGGTAAGGCAGAGGGTGACAGAGGTACAGACAACACCTGTACCTGGAAGTTACTGGTGCAAATGATAATGAGTCGAGTGAACTGCCTAGGATGTATGTAGATGAAACGCAGAATCAGAAAGAAGTGGTAGTTCCTTCTCATCTTCCCTCAAGCCACTGTTCCCTTAACCCCGCAGTCACATAATCATAGGATAAAGATGCAGGAAAGCTTAACATCAACTTTGGGGGGAAATTGTTTCCAAATTCTTCTTTGAAATCTTGTGAACAAAGACTCAGAAATATAAAAGCATATGATATCATCCAAGTTGATATTTTTAACGTGGCAAAGGGAATTTCAACTTGATTTGTCCTTGCTCTAAATGACTGTTGATCTCTTAAAAAAAACATTGTATGCATTGAGATTTCTCTAACACAGAGAACTGAAAAAATCATCATTGAACCAACTATTATATGTTGCAGTCATGTTTAGGTATGCTCATCAATAATTATGAGCTCACATGACTATGAAGGATTTACAGGTAGATGAAGAGACAGAAAGAACAATGAATGCAAAGAGATTGTAGCCAAAGTTTCTTTATGAACTGTACCAAGATGAAGGAAATGAGCTACTCACATCTAGAATCTTTACAGTCACTGGCCAAAGGAATACATGAAAGCTGAACTCTGAGATTAGAGGCAGGCAGGAAGTGGGGCTAGTTCAGTATAATCCTCAGTGCCATTATAGTCTGTGTTCTTGCAATTTCAACTTTCAATAGTAGGATGGTAAAGCTCAATTCAAGGTGACTTTTCCCCCAGAGAATATTTGGGACTGTCTGGAGATATCACTACTTATCAGACCTAGAAGAAGGTAGGAAGAATATTGGTAGCCACCAGCTAGATGTCATAATAGACGCATATCTTTTTTTTTTATCAAATAATATTGTTTTAATATTTAGATACTACTATATCCTGTTTCTTTTTTAATACATTTTAAAATTTATTACAATTTATTCACTTTGTATCCCAGCTGTAGCCCCACCTTCATTCCCTCCCTATCTAGTCCTCCCTCCCTCCCTCATCTCCTCCCATGCCCCTTCCCCAGTCCACTGAGAGTTGAGGCCCTCCTCCCCTTCCATCTGACCCTAACTTATCAGGTCTCACCAGGACTGGCTTTCATAGTCTTCCTCTGTGGTGTGGTCAGGCTGCTCTCCCATCAGAGGGAGATGCTCAAAGAGCCAGCCACT
Organism: Rhombomys opimus; assembly: GCA_010120015.1. Taxonomy (NCBI): domain Eukaryota; kingdom Metazoa; phylum Chordata; class Mammalia; order Rodentia; family Muridae; genus Rhombomys; species Rhombomys opimus. The sequence goes on from REGO01001269.1 coordinate 63,218, forward strand.
GAGTTCATGTCAGAGACAGTCCCTGATCCCCTTATTAGGGAGTCCATTTGGAGACTGAACTGCCACGGGCTACCTCTCTGCGTAGGTCGATATTAGACATATAATACAGCATAAACACACTAAAATCTGTACACCTAAAGAAGCCAAGCAAGAAGGAGGACCCTGGGTAAGATGCTCAATCCTCACTCAGAAAGGCAAATGGGACAGACATGAGAAGAAGGTGAAAATAGATGTATATCTTATATAGCATAAATTCTTCACAATAAGGAACAATGCAGTCCAAAAAGGCAATATTGACAAGGTTGGGAAACTTATTGGTGACTTCTGTGGAAATGAGTTAGAATTAGAACACACACACACACACACACACACACACACACACACACACACACACACACATACGCACTCTGTAGTTCTGGTAAATTGCCCTGGCCAAAAGCATCTTTTGGGAAGGAATAATTTATTTGGCTTACATCCTCATATTATGGTCCCTCATTGAGGGACAGTCTAGGCAAGAATGTAAATATCTTCTCACACCCACCATCAAAATCAGAGAGGAAGGAAGGAACCTGTGTCACCTGCTTGCTGTTTCCCATTTCTTTGCCCCACCCCCATGCTTACACCATTCGGGCCTCAGCCTATGAAACAATGTCACCCACAGTGCCCTGGGTCTACCTTCAACAATGCCTACAATGAAGACTATCCCCCACAATATGCCGATAGACCAACCTGATCTAAACAATTCCTCGATTGAGGCCCTGTTCTTAGGTAATTCTAAGTTGTGGCAAGTTGACATTTAAAACAAAACAAACCATCACAATTTTCAAACTACAGCAAGAAATGAACCAGGGAGCTATGTATTAATGGAAGGAGTCCATATGAAGATTGGTGTGACAAGTTCAGCCATAATTTCTTTCATTTCAGTGTATTCCCAGAAGTAGACCTACTTGTGTGACAGAGTGAATTCTAACAAGGCTATTGTAGTTGGGAAAATGTGAAGTGATAATTTAGATCTTGAGCAAGGAGAAGTCATCATCTTCAATGGCTAGCCTAGCAACCAGATATGTAATGTGGCTAGGGGTGAAAGAGTAAGAGAAAATTTAGATGGTTGATGGTTCTAAAAGAAATAACTCCCTCATATCAACAAGCATCCATCTTCACAGATTTTAGTTCTCCAAATTATTCATCAATAACAGGAACCAGGACTCTGAGAGAAATGGATCCTTCTGGACCTGGAGCCAGAAATACAAAACATGATGCCATAGCATCTTCTCATGCTGGAAAATATGAACATAATAAGCAAATAGACAAAACAAAATCTACATTGATGGAATATACCAATACCAATGGAAAATGGGCCAACTCAAAGAATTCTAAATAGCAAAACTAAAACAATTAAGTCAAGTGGTGTTGAATTATACCCTAAAGTATGAAGTAAATGTTAATGGCTCTATACATATGTGAATGAGTCATTGAATAAATTACTAAGTCATAAGCAAAGAAACAGTCTATGAAGAAATATTTCAAATTATCTACATAGCTATTTTATTGTTAGGGAACTGGAACATTCGTTCGTACTCCTTAAGTATGAGTTACACATACTGGCTTTTTCTAAAATAGACAAGGCTGAAGAAAAAGTTAGCTTTCCACTACCAAAGCCTGACATAGTATCTGATGCAGGTGATAGAGAGCATACCCGCAGCCATAAATTGTGTGCAGAGTATGTACCTTGGGCCTGTTAGTATTGGCATTTTATATCTATGATCTACGTCTCTGGAGCTCACACTGCCAGTGTATTTATAAGGAAAACATCACATTCCAAAAACTGAGCATCCTATCAAGTACTGTGCCAGCATTCAGAATTGTTAAGACCATCAAGATAAAAAAAAAGTTTGAGAAACTGCCATATCTCTTAGAAGTCCCAAGCAATCTGAAGAGTAAATGCATTTGGGGAACATGGATGGAAATCTTAAACAGAAAATCCATTAGGCAGGACACAGGGAAATATCAATTTCAGTTAATAATAATGCATCTATAATATCAATGTAAAATGTGGGACATAGTGGTTTCTGCTATTTGATCAATGTTTCTGTTCAAAATATCTAAAACTACTGTAAAATAAAGTTTCATAATTAAACAGAAAACACTGAAGACAAGGCTGTGGTCTATCACTATCATACACTAGAAAATGAATGGCCTTTCTTCCTTATTAGCATTTTTGCAAAATGCATAAAAATATAGATTTGGCTTGCAGTAAACTTCTGTCTGGAGATGTTAATTTTTTGACCTTTACTCCAGTTTATTTTCTTTTTTAATGGAAGATAGAGCAAGAAAGAGTCTTGTCATCAGTTAAAGGGTTATAGACAGGGTACTATCAATTGCCACCAGAGCCTTCAAGTCAACTGCCTTCTCCTGTGGCCATGTTCTGGGATTTTGGTGGTGACATAGTGCAGTATAGCAGGCTGCAATGACAAAAGCAGTTATTCAGTGCTATTCAACTTTAATCTAAATGTGTGAGTAAACTAACAGTAAAAACTTTTAAACAGCAATAAAAGAAAGAGATTTCTAAACATACTGTTATTCAGAAAAGTTATTGTTTGTCAGTTTCTAACTTTTATAGTACTGTGGATTGACCCCAAGACCACATGTGTGCCAGATAATTGCTTTAATATTTGCTATACCTCTACAAATGAAATATTGAAATGAACAATGAACAACACTCCTTTATCTTATCATAAAGCTCACAGAAGCTAAAATTATTGAAGAAAGACCCAGAAGCTCACCCTTTTTAGTATTAATGAATAAAAATTGGAGCGTTTATGAAAACTCAAAAATGTCCAAACAATACAAGGCGAGATATTTAAGTAGGAACCACATGGCACATGTTAATCTAAAACAGCAAAGCTGTGATTTTTCACAGCTATTGGCAGGGCAGAGACTGACTGTGAAGTTGGAAGATGATGCTGGGGCCAGATACTTCGATGCAACGTGCTTTAGATGCATTGATGTTCTAGTTAATAAGCATGTACGTAGCTTGTAAACAAAAGGAAGATTCTTTGGAAGTGTTGTTAGCCTTTCAACCTGGCAATGTTTCACATTTATAATCTGTTTAAAACTTTGTTATTTTTATTTTGAAAGATTGTTTATAGTTTTATGGACTTTCAGAAGCCAGTTATTGATTTTCAAAAGAAGAATAGTTAATGTAAAGGAAATGCAGTTTTCCTTTTGTCATTAATCAAACTCTTGAAATTTTTTTGTGGTGGTTCAAGATCTTATCTTTTCTTGAGTTAAAAATAGGCACTATTTTTCAAAGCATTTGCTGTGGATCATACCATTATTTCTAAATAATGCTTAGAGGAGAACCTTTATTTTGTTGTCTTATAGAGGTGGAGAACTGAGGGCATCAAAGCAAGTAAGGGGCAAAACTCAAATTTGAGTCCAGGCTGTGTACACCAAAGCAAGGCCATGATTTTCACTTCTGATTCATACTGCTCAACTTAAGTTGTTTACAAATGGGTCATGATGTAGTATGTATTCAAAATTCATAAATGTTTTACCATTCTTATTGAAGGTAAGACTAAGAGCTCTTGGGTGCCCATCACTAGTCTTGAGAGTAAATTAGAGGTCCTTGTGATACATTTTATTTACATCTGGTATTTGTTACTTCATAACACTTACTACAAATCCAACTGTCATCAATTTGTCTCATAAAATATAGATAACAATCCTATAGTTTATAAGATTTCTCAGGACAGGGACTACATAGTTCATTGTCTCCTTGGAACCTAGAACTGCCCTTTGATATGGTAAATCATGAAGAATATTCACAGAATGAATAAATAGGAAAGGAAAATTTATTTAAACAGGCAATAGCTATTAAACCAGAGGATTGTAATACATTATTCAAGGTCAGTTTGGGGGACTGCCATATACTAAATACTAAAATAATTTGTTACTTTGATAATTAAGTGTCCCTGAAAGAACCCTAAACAGTTATTTTAAATGGAAGTTTAGTTTTCAGTTTATGTCATGATAGTAGAGCATAGCTATATCAAAGTTTAATAACCTTCAATGAGAATTTTATTGTGTATATGCTGAAGACAAAGAATAGAAAAGTCCAAAGACTAAACTATGGCTCTTCTTGCTTCAAGATCTTCATTCATTTCCACTTTTAGATTATATGAAAGCAATTCTTAGACATTATGCCATCTCATTGTTTTTCAGTGTAAGACTCTTAAAATAGGATAATATCACAAAAGTGTCATCACAAGAATGGGTAATATTTCTCCCTTCATATCAGAAATCTTGCCATTGTTCACGTCTCCCCAACTCTCTTAGAAAGTTTTAAAATTACTATCCAGCTTATTTTAATGGCATTTTAAGTGGCTATTATTTCCTTTAAATTCCAGGGTGCCCTTCTTTTTTATTTTCTTGAAGAAATAGAATTATCAGTTCAGTAGATATACCCATGGTCCAGATTTTGTTTTACTTGTCATATAGTTTCACTTGCTTTGGTCCTCTGTCTCTCAATCTTGTCTGTTGAGTAAATGTGAGTTAGGAGAGGTAGGACAAGGAAATAGGGAGTGAAAAAGACCTATGTGGAGAGTCTCCTAGTATGGCAGTTACCATGGCAACACTGTTATTTATATAGAAACAAGGAAAGACTATGTGAGAAAAAGGACTCAATTTGCTAAGATTACTTAGCAGTGACAATGGTAATATTCCCTTCTTCATATCAGATATCTTGCCAATATATTTATATTAGCAAGACCAGAATGCCAGGTGTGGGAGCCTAACCACTTCCTATGGTAGGTTGGATGAGAAATGTTCTCCATACACTCACATATTTGAATATTTGATTGGTTAGTGGCATTGTTTAGGGAGGCTGTGGAGCCATCAAGAACTATACCTTGTTGGAGGAAGTCCCTGTGTACTTTGATAGTTTACAGCCTCACCCAACTGCTAGTTCACTTTCTGCTCCTTGCTTCCTGTTTGTGGTTGAGATTATAATCTCTCAGGTTCCTGCTTCAACTGCTCTACACCTTCTCTGCTGTTAGGAACTTACCTTGTAGAACTGTAAGCTCAAAGAAACTTTCTTTTAAGTTCCCTTGGTCATGGTATTTTATCACAGTAACGGAAAAGTAACTCGTGTACTCCCATTGACTCTGACACTCTTTACCTTTGTTATAAGAGCACAAGCAAACATTGTTTGCCACTGCCACTCAGGTGTGGAATACACAAAACAGCTGCCTTCTTTTAAGTGGGAAAACAAGAGCTTCTTCTTGAAAACATAATTCTTTAATATTATAAAAAAATGGTATGAAGCTGATACTCTTTTTTTCTACATATATGTTGTCCTTCAGTTCTTGGTGGGGGTGGTGAACACTGGGCTGGAAAAAAATGGCAATATAACCTTGAAGCTGATGGTAATGGAAGAAATAACCAGTCTCGTGATTCCATTTATGTGGAAGCGCTCTGTAAAAACTGATCTTTGCTCTTAAAAATGTGACCTTATTTTAGACTAGAATCTTCATAGATGTAGTAATCAAATAAAGCCATATGGAGGCATGGTGGCCCCTATGACCAATGGTAAAGTCAATATAAGGAGACAAAACTCAGACCCAGAGAAAACAATCAGGTGAGGATGGGGGCCGAGATGGGAATGATAGATACTGTGATAATCCAAGGAACACCAGTATTGCCAGCAGCCACCAGAAGCTAATAGAGAGCCCTGGAAGGCAGCTGACACCTTGACTTTCAACTTCAGCTTCTAAATCTTTGACAGTTTAAATTTATTTTATCTTAAACCAGTTTTCAACCTTTCTAATGCTGTGACCCTTTAATACAGTTCTTATCTTGTGGTGACCCACAACCATAAAATTATTTCATTGCTACTTCATAGCTATAACTTTGCTACTATTATGAATTGTAATGTAAATATCTGTTATGTAACTTCTCTTGAGAACTACTCCTAAACTATCCATCTAATGATATTTTACTCATAGTATTAAGGAATCATTATAGTTGTATTGATCTCAGATCAACTCATTTGGCATAGCCTAGGAAGAAGGCCTCTACATCTAATCTTCAAAGCCAGGTCCATTTGGTCCTCTTGTCCATCATACAGTATCTATAGAAATAAAAGATTAACTACCATTATCTCACTGTGGTCAGTTATCTGGTGGGAAACAGCAACATTATAGATTCACATGGTAGAAGGTGATTCTACTGAGAGATGTTAAAGGTACAAGATTTCCTCTCCACAGTGTGTGTGTGTGTGTGTGTGTGTGTGTGTGTGTGTGTGATGTGATGTGATCATATAATTCAAGAAAAAAAAAGAACCTTTTTTGGCAACACAGTGTAAAACAACTTGCTGAAACATGAATATTATCTAGAATAAGATCATTTTCCCTATAAAAAAAAATTTAGTTTGTAATGGTTAACTCAAAGCATGTTTCACATTTATATGCAATCCAAAGAAATGCTTGTTTTACTGTGTATTGTACTTATTCATTTCTTGTAGTATTTCAGTGACTTGGAAATTGAATAAAATAATTCTTGTAAAATCCATGTGCATCTTGGAGGGGAACTTAAAACTGCCACTTTACTAAATTGGCCTGTCCTTAACTATATTTTAATATGTCTTCTTAAACCTACAGATAACCATAATTCTTACCCCCATCAAGGAAACTTCTCTTTGTATCAGACAGACACCATTACAGAAAACCACCAACAACCAAAATGCAGAGCTGTAAAGCCCAGGACTCACTGACTCTGAAGCAAAGGCTTATGGGTCATTGCAGAAGAGGAGGCAGGGGGATTATAAGAGCCAGAGGAACAAAGAGTCTATCTTTACTGTGGTACTGTGTCTTCTAGAAATGTCAGAAGCTACACCCATGAAATCTCAGAACAGAATAAAGATGATACCAACAGACATGGATGGGGGAAACCCAGGAAGCCTTAATCTTCGACAAAGAACTCCAGGCAACTAAGGATGCTAAGAGCCAGACAATGGTCTTCTTCAGGGAAGAGCACAATCACTGGTTATCCAATACCAAAAGTCAACCCTAAAAACATACATACAAGTAATATTATAAGTGAGCAGGTTATATTTTTATATTTTAGAAGTGTGTGCACATGTATGTGTGTGTGTGTGCGCGTGTGTAAAGACAATTAAAGGAACAGAGACTGTAAATGTGAAAGAGAGCAAAGGGAGATGATGAGAGGGTTTGGAGGAAGGAAAGAGAGGAGAAAAATGGAACTATATTATAATCTCAAAAACAATGTTTTTAAAAGTTCAGATTTCTGAAGAGATAGCTCAGTGGTTAAGAACATGTATTTTTCTATGTGAGTTTGGATACCTGCACACATGTCAAACTGCATACAACCTCCTGTAATTCAAGCTTCAGGGATCCAACACCCATTTCTGATTTCTACTGGGACCTACAAGAAATGCACGACCTATACCCCTGCCAGTGACAAATGAAATAAATCTTTAAGAAACCCATATGGCCCAATACCAGGCATTAGTAATGAGGATTGATATTGTAAAGAAAGGAGTTGCTGACTTCCAGGAAATGTATACTGCTAAGAAATGTTTTGCTTTGGTTGTTCTCTGGCTGAAGGGAAGACGAAGGGAAAATATGGATTACCTCAAGGATCATCTAACCATCTTTTGCATTGTTAGAGTTGACATCACTTTCAGTGCTTTCTCTGTTACTTGCTGAAGCTGAGTGAGCAAAAGGATGCTGTAGAAAATATAGAAATAAATCCATCTGACCAAGAAGCTCATTGAAGGGCAAAATATAATCATCATGAAAGCTCTCTGAAAGCTGCAGAGGGCAATCATTGATTGAGAGAAGACAGAGAAAAGTAATTGGTTTTAAGAAATATTTCAAAAGATTTCACGTTACAATGATTCTGTCTTGTGTATGTAGCTTGTCTCAGTAGCTGACATCTCACATTTTTCAAGAGCAGTATATGGCGAGTGTTTACCAGTTCTCTTATCACAGCTGCCCATTTGTCAGACACAGATTGGCTTATCTGCGAATACTCCTGGGGTTCCTTTGATTAACTCTGTGGTTCTATAATGCCATGGACCTATCAGGCAAATAATCTCCTGGCCTATTGTGAGAAGCTTTACCAGTGGTGCTTAAGGAATGAGGCTTCAATCAAAACCGGTCATTTGAGTTAAAGCTGAGCTGAGTGAAGAGATGTCTCTCATGTCAAAATTAGATACTCAGCAGTGAATAGTGAGTTCTAGTCAACCACCCTTCCTTACTCACTCACTCGTTAGCAAGTGTAGGTTGTACGTAAGTGATCCTCAAACTTGTCTGGTAATTACAATTATAATCGATGGCAAAATAAATTACAATTATTAAGTCATCAAACTGTAAGAGGGAGGCGTTTAGACTTTCTGTCAAAGAGATTTTGACTTGATTTTTTTTGGCTTAAGTTGACAACTTCTGTGTTGCTAATAGATAGTCGGGTTTAAACAAAGTTGCGACTATTGGACACGACAATGAAACATGAAGAGGATGATCTTTCAATACAGCATGCTCACACTCTAGTAGAAAGAAAAAGGTTATTTGATGAGTAACTCAAATAAGCTCAGTGAAGAGGAAGGAAGAAGGGGAGGGAGGACAGTGCTTGTTTAAAACATGGCTTTGAAAAGCCTCCTTGTGGGAGATGAGAACTAAACAGAAACTGGAATGACTGTGTTGTGTTTGTTCACTAAGGAAAGAACAGAGAAGAAAGTTACTTCTTTTATGGTAAAATGCAGAAACCCCACCCTTAATCCTAAGGGCTTTATTATCTTTACAGAGTCTCGGAACTCACTATTGTGGTAATCTCATTTCAGTGTCTGTTGAGCATCTGCCTCGAGTCACATACTGTGGTAGGCACTGAGGGATGATGAATCAGCCATGACAAGAATCTTAATCCAGTAATCATTTCTGCACACTTGACACATAGGAAGGAATGTGCTTCTGCGGGGCAAGAACAGAAACAAACTTTGGACCCTGAAGCAATTCTCAGGGTTCAAGAGACTGCCTTCTCACCCTGTTTTCTACCTAGCACTCCTTTTCACCTGAAAGCTGACTCTTGCCTTTTGCATTCTAGCAAGGTGGCTTTAAATGTAATTTAGAGCTGATTTATGTTAGCTAATCATAGTGATCTTTGGGTAGATTTGATCCAATGAATAAATGAGCACAGATTAGATTTATTTTTACTATCTATGCTGTTAGGTGCTGTTATACAGATTTGAGTTTGAGGTAGTTAGTGGGCTGAATGTGAGAGCAAAGAGCACTGAACAGAGTACAGTCATGATAGTAAATTATAAGTGCTATAATGAAAAGCATCCGAATGTGTGGGCAAGCAGAACAGGAAGTGGATTGCAGCTGAGAGTAAACATTGGTGTTAGCATCTGGGTTCTCTTTGGAGACCAGTACTGCCTTTATTTATATTTGTTATACAAGAAGGTACAATAGAGATGGGCTAGCTTTGGATGAACACTTATTCTTAAGGAAATGAATTAAGTTAATGATTTATTTTTCAAGAATATCTTGGGAGACATTTAAAGGGTTTTAAAATTGACAAGTGGGTTCATTCTGATTCTCTTTCTAGATAGTCTTTTGTTTTGCTTTGCTTTGCCTTCACTGCAGAAGCAATTCTTTTTTTTTTTTTTAAGGGTTCATTAACACTCCAAGGTAACATTCTGTGTTCAGCTTTTACAGAAACTATGAATAACACTTGCAGAGAGATTCGTACTGGTAAAAAAAAGGAGTTAGATAATAATAGTAATTTCACAACACTTTTCCCACATGGAAGCTGAAAACACTTGCAAAATACAAATAAGAATATTGAGAATTCCCAGTAGGAAGGTGGCAAAAATCACAGCTGCCATTTAGAGTTGGAGTTTTCCCCCTGAGAATCTCTATGGAAGAGGAAAGCAAGCTGATGTGATGGTTTTGCAGCTAGTCTAAAAACACCCCAGAGAGAAGATTCCTGTGATGTGCCAGAGTTTCTGCAGCGTAGCTGTTGCCCACATGGTTATTTCTCATGATAATGCCAAGCCTTCAAAGACGTCGCCATTAGTGTTCAGCCCTTGGCTAGATGATGAAGGTTCAGGCTGGATCTCAACTGTACAGCCCTAAAGCCCTGCCCTTCTTACTCATGCTCTAGTTAATGTTTGAGCTTATCCTTCTATTAATTGCTTGTCTCCCACCATACTGACGTAAGACTGACAAGTAGGATAGTGGTGGTAAGGGTCCTTTCTCATGCACAGAATTTTCCTAGGAACTTTACATTTTCCCTACTCTGCCCATGAAATTTCAACCTATAAACTTGAGATTCCAAAAGTGCAAATGCATTAAATCAGATCATCATGTATTTCTGTATAGTATTTAAAAATCTTTCTTGAAGGACAGTCAATCCCTGAACAACAACAACAAAACATTACATAGTTACTGCTGATTTTTGTTTTGCTTGTTTGTTTTGGGAGCTAAATCATATGATGATGTCCTCACAGCTTCTTTTTTTTTTTTTTTCATTGTTGCAAAGATGTTTTATTTTTAAATTCACTGAAAGAAATAATATTATTTTAAAAAATGGAGTAATCTCACAAACTGAAAGCCAGGAGCAAAAAAGAACAAGTTAGCACTTTTTCCAGAGGCAGATCTGATTGGCTGTAGAATGGAGTCTCCCCTCGCCTGTCAAACAGATGTCTTTTCTATTTCTAAGGCGTCAGAAGTACACTAGGTGCTCCATGGTTGTTTAGGCACTAAGCTTCAGCCCTCCAGTGGTGTGTGTGGAGGATTAAGAAGTAACCTCCCACAGAGGGCCTCTGAAAGGCTCTGCCCTGCAGACTATCAAAGCAGACACTGAGACTTATGGCCAACTGTTGGGCAATGTGCAGGGAATCTTATGTAAGAAGTGGGAAATAGTAAGATCTGGAGAGGACAGGAACTCCACAAGGAGAGCAACAGAACCAGAAAATTTGAACACAGGGGTCTTCCCAGAGACTCATACTCCAACCAAGTACCAGGCATGGAGATAACCTAGAACCCCTGCACAGACGTAGTCCATGGCAGTTTAGTGTCCAAATGGGTTCCATAGTAATGGGAAGAGGGACTGCCTCTGTCATAATCTATTTGACCTGCTCTTTGATCACCTCCCCCTGAGGGGAGAGCAGCCTTACCAGGCCACAGAAGATGACAATGCAGCCATTTCTGATGAGATCGGATAGACTAAGATCAGAAGGAAGGAGAGAGGGACCTCCCCTATCAGTGAACTTGGGGAGGGGCATGCGTGAAGAAGGGGGAGGGAGGATGGGACCGGGAGGGGAGAAGGGAGGGTCTTATGGGGGGATACAAAGTGAATAACTGTAATTAATAAAATAAATAAATTTAATTATAAAAAAGTAACAAAAGCTGTTTCTTATCAAACTGTGCATGCTTCCACTTCCATAAACTGAGAGCTTCTTATTAATTTATTTTACAAAAAATTTACATCTTATCCAGGTTATTTCTCAAGGTGGTGCTATAATTTTTGTTTTCTGTGAAAAAGAGCACGTATCTTTCTCTATGTGCTATATTGCCTACATCCATTTTCAGCAGCTCATGTGTGGCCATTCAGGTGAGGTCTGTCACAGAAACAAGTGCTTATATTTAGCTCATCACAAAAGCCTCAACTTTATACTTGATATACTATGAAGTGACAGTTTCCTTTATTCTAAAAGGTGATTAAAAGTAAACAGCTATGCAGATAATGTAGGGTTTGTGGCCAGGTATATTCTAAAAATGTTCCATCAAGGAGTAAAACAAGTGAATAATACGTGTCTCCTTACCTGTCAAATTCTAAAGCTAATGGCTCCTGTAAGAACAGATTTCAGGCTTAATCCTAGTGATCAGCATGGGGGTGTTCTATCAGGCTTTACATCTTCAGCTGATTAGCTGAACTAAGAATTTGCTTCAGACATGAGCAACTCTGCATAATGAAAGGCTTGACTTTTAAATATGTAACTGACTTTGGCAGAAGGAGCAGTGTTCATTCTATTACCTAATAAATATTTCTCAAGCACTTAATGTATACCTAGGTGTATTTGCCAGTTTTTCAGAGTTTGAATAGTATTTGGGTTCATTTTATTTGATAAGAGTTTACGTTTTCAAGGAGGAAAACAGAATCTACCCTGCACAACTTTCATGATGGGCTATGTCCCATGGCCTTTTCTAGGCCTATTTTTCAGGATTTGTTTCAGATTTATCCTTTTCTATAAAGATCCTGAGTCTAACACAAGGCAGCAGGCACTCTGGGGTTCACTCTACAGCAACTTCTGTGGTATCTTTCTGTGCCAGAGATGCTTCCAAGATACTTGAATCATCCCATTCCCTTGGTGCTCATAGTAGCCACCCCGCAGAGTGTAGATGGACGAATGACCACATTGTCACCTTGAGGAGAGTGCTTACTCATTAACCACAGCAGTGCTGCTAACAGAAGGAGCCACATTCCTTGATGACACCATGTGACAGCTACCTACCCCACATCTGAAACATCTTTATGATTTACATGACAGCAATAACATTTTTTAAATAGTCATATTCAGTTTTCCAGTATGCGTTGCACATTGAACTGAAAAACTTTTCAACTACACCCTTTCATATCTTACTGATTTCATGGCTAGATTCTTTTGAAATCCAGGAGGTTATAAAAGGCCCAAAGAGTATATAACCTTTTGTTTTCTTCAGTGTCACCTCAAGCTTATTCTTACCTCCCTTCTTTAAATTATAATTCTATTATTAGCACAAACAGCAGACCTTAATGCAATGAATTTCTTAGAACTTCTTTCCTAAAATCTCTTATGTATTTTAAAGATGCCTATAATTACATATGATGTTATTTTCATAGAGCCTTATATAAGCCTCCAAAAAAGTATTCTTGCCATCTGCATGGCTTGATTGGTGATGCTATCTCTTGTTGGGAAGATAAATCGCTAATGCTTTATTTAGTTAAAGGTGTTAAATTTTAAATAGACAAATGTACATTTATAAAATGCATTGTGTTCATAGCTTATTAAACTGACTATTTTCTCTTGAGACCATAAACTAGGATTCATTGGCTATTTTTCCAAATAGCAATGATTCTTGAATAAATATTTTAAGCCCTTAGCGCTAGTTCCTAATTTCATCCCATTAAAAACTTGAGAACTTAAACTGCTGAATTATAAGTAGAAATAGAAATATTTGTTTTAGTTTCTGGAGTAGATTATTATGAGATTCAAATAAGACAGCAATAAATTGGAATAATACAGTATAGTCCATAATACCAAATATCATGCTCTTAACTGACACTAAAGTTGGAATGTGAATGCCACCATTGGTCTAAGTTAGGGCTGTTTGCTAACGTTAACCATAGAATCAATGTTCTCTTGCACTTTCCATTTTGAAAAGCTCATTAATGGGGAAACTGAAGAATGACAAATACCGCTCCCTCCCACACTTTTCTCATTAACCCCATCTTCAGTTCCATTTTTGAGGGTCTAAGCACTAAAATTGACTTGTAATGCACTGTGAGGCAGATGGATCAGGAGGAAACCACCGGTGTGCTTTCTCCCAGGCTGCCATTAAGCTGCCCCCCCCCCGCCTTGTTTTTTCTGAATTCTCTAGCTGTGGGAAATTTTACCAGGGGAAGAAAAACAATGTCCTGGGTATATATACATTTTTGTGCTGTGATAAAATAACCCAAAGAAAGTGACTTATGGAAGGAAGGGGTCCCTGTGGCTCACAGTTTGAGGCTCCAGGTCATGGTGGGGAGTGGAGGCTACGGGACAGGAGCATTAGGCAGCTGGTCACATGGCACACACATCGGGAAGCAGAAGAGTTGAATGTTGAATGCTGGCACTCAGTTCATCTTTCTTCTTTGCCTTCAGCCCTGGGACTATAGCTCATGGCATAGTGCTGTCAACATTTAGGGTGGATCTTCCTGTCTCAGTTAATCTAATCTACACATCTATTCAGTCTCCTGTGTGACCCCAGCTCCTGTCAAGGTGACAACCAATATCAACCATCACTGTGAGGGGAGGCGTCTAACAAAAGTGATGATCAGATTCAACTTTAAGGGAATAGTGAAACAAAGATATCTATTCAAAAACAACGGAGCCAGCACAGCTACATCAGAAACCGAAAGGAAGACCTCACTAAATTTTCAGTGTCCCATGATTCACTCAACGAAGAGATGTGAATGAAGACAAATCTAGAGGCAGTGGTACACTATGTTTTGCTCAACAGTCCAGGCTTTTGTTGTTGTTATGTTTCTTATTTTGTGCTGTTATGAGCAGTGCCTCCTTATATAGCCCGAGATAGCTTGTATTACTTGTCTCTACCTCCAGAGTGTCCGAATGACACTCGGGGTGCTATACCCCCCAACGTTGACATTGCTGGGGTTCAAACCACAGTCCTCACACTTGTACAGCCTCTAAGATTCTAATCTTTCCGACCTCAGTATTCTTATATTTGACCCTGACTTGAGCCATCATCCTTGGCTTTGCTCATCAGAATGTGAGGGTTAATTTTTGATATCAACATGACTGGGTTAAAAGAAACACAGATACCTTGTAAAGGATTGTTTCTGATTGTCTCTGTGAGGTGTGTTTCCAGAAGATATTAGCATTTAGATAGGCAAACCCAATAAAGTAGATCTACTTTCACCCAGCGTAGTTGGGCAACCAAGGGACAGCACAGCCTTAGAAAGTCTGCTCATTTGAAATTACTTTGTTAGCTTCCCTTCTTTTCAGGTCTTCAGACCAGGACTTTATTATATATAATACCAGCTTTTCTGTTCTCTAACAGGTAAATGGTAGATCCTGGGAGGGAACTCTCTGCTTCTGTAATTCTGGGGGATATCTCCCATAAAAAAAACTTTATTTTACAGATCTTTGCATATATTTCAGAGATTTAATTACCCAGGGCCACCCTAATTGTAGACTATGAAAGGAACATTGAAAGATTAGAATCTTAGAGGCTGTACAAGTGTGAGGACTGTGGTTTGAACCCCAGCAATGTCAACGTTGGGGGGTATAGCACCCCGAGTGTCATTCGGACACTCTGGAGGTAGAGACAAGTAATACCCAGAACCAGCTGACTAGCCTATGGGCCAGCTCTGGGTTCAACTGAGAGAACCTTTGTCAATTAATAAGGTGGAGAGTGATCGGGCAAGACTACAGATATGAACCTCTGTCCTTACTGACTGTCCTAATTTTTATGACATGACCTAGAGCCACCTGGGAAGATGGCTGAAGATTTATTTGAAGATTTGCTCCAATCAGATTAGCCTGTGACAGTGTCTACCAGAGATGGACTTGACTGATGGTGGTTGTGGGAGCACCTACCCCACTGTGGATAGTAAAATTCCTAGGCAAGTGAGTCTGGGCTACGTAGGAATGTTGAGTATAAGCTGGTGAGTAACCCAGTATTTCTCCATGGTTTCTGTTTCAGTTCCTGCTCTGACCGACATCAATGATGAATTGTGATCTGGAATTATATGCTAAAAATAAACCCTTTCTCTCCTAAGTTGCTTTTGATCATGGTGATTGTCACAGCAACAAAAAATAAACTAGTACATGTATGCACATACATGTGTGTACACACACACTTGTAAACATGTATATGTACAATGTACACACCACACATGCAGGTTCATGCAGTAAAATAAAATAAAATAAAATAAATATGACCCTCTCACAAGTTAGCCCAAATGTACACGGCCTTAGGTGCATCTTTTGGAATAGATGCCCTTCACCCCAAACCTCCTATGTTTGAAGAATAGTTTTCTCTTTGGACTGTGTATCCCAAAGGCTCATGACCTCTGTCTGCAAAGTTTGATTTTGTAAAATAAGGTCTTTCTGGCCTGAAAGGACCCTTTCCTATAATATGAACAATTCCATCTGGGGCTGTGTCTAGATAAAGTAAATTTCTGTGGGATTGGCCATGATTATTTTTGTGTTTAATATATTCAGATTCTTTTTCAAAATATGGTGTGTTATCTTGCTGTGTTTTAAAGGAGAATATATTTATTTAGATCATCTCCACGAGTGTTTCTTATAAACTATCTATCCTTTTTAATAATCAAATAATAGTATTCTTTTCCACTTTGTGTTACATTTTAAAAAATACAGCTGATCTCTTAAAACCTAAATAAAGATTTTTTTAGCTTCAAATTAATACATGACAATTGAATAAGTCAGTTTTTGTGAAAATTACCTACATTCATTTTAAACTCTAAAATATTATAATTTAAATATGCTTTGGAAACAATTAGAAGGTCTGTATGATGAGTATATTTTGAAAGGTTTTGATTTCAATGTATCACAATGTTTTTACCAAGCTCTTCTCCAAAACTATAAACTCAACTTCTCTCTTAACAGGCTTTAGAATCTTTAAAGATTTGGTTTTCATTAGGTCTGTGGATTGTAGTATAGTTATCCTGTAATATATGGCTAATATCTGCTTATAAGTGAGTATACACTGTGTGTGTCTTTCTAGGTCTGGGTTACCTCACTCAGGATGATCTTTTCTAGTTCCATCCAATTGCCTAAAAGTTTCACGATTTCATTTTTAATAGCTGAATAAATATTCCACAATTTTATTATCCATTCTTCAGTTGAGGGACATCTAGGTTGTTTCCAGATTCTGGCTATTACAAATAAGGCTGCTATGAATACCATTGAGCAAATGTTCTTGTAGTACGGTGGAGCATCTTTTGGGTATATGCCCATGATTGGTATAACTGGGTTTTGAGGTAGCATTATTTCCAATTTCTAAGGAAGTGCCAGATTGATTTCCACAGTGGTTGAACATGTTTGCACTTCCACCAGCAATGGAGAAGCATTCCCTTTTCTCTACATTTTCTCCAGCATATGCAGTCCCTTGAGTCTTTGATCTTAGCCATTCTGATAGTTGTAAGATGGAATCTCAGAATCCATTTTGATTTGCATTCCCCTGATGACTAAGGATGTTGAGCATTTCTATGTGTTTCTCTGCCATTTGATATACCTCTATTGAGAATTCTTTGTTTAGCTCTGTACCTCATTTTTGAATTGGTTTATTTGGTGTTTAATTTCTTCAGTTCTTTATATATTTTGGATGTTCCAGATGCTTAATTCTCATTCAGAAGGGCAAATAAACAAGATACTGGAAGCAGATGAAGAGAGGGTACAAGATAGGAGCCTACCATAGATGTCCTCTGAAAGACTCCACCCAGCAGGGGATTGAAGTAAATTCTGAAACTCACACCTCAAGCTCTTCCACACATACCTTCTTCAAAAGAGCTCCAAAGACTTATGAATCACATCATAGAAGTGGGCCATGCATGGAGATAACCTAGAACTCCTGCACAGATGTAGCGCATGGCAGCTCAGTCTCTAAGTGGGTGTCCCAGTAAGGGGAACAGGGGTTGTCTCTGACATAAACTCAGTGGCTGGCTCAGTGGCTAGCTTTGACCAGGGAACAGCCTTACCAGGCCACAGAGGGAGACAATGCAGCCAATCCTGATGAGACCTGATAGGCTAGGGTTAGATGGAAGGGGAGGTCCTCCCCTATCAGTGGACTTGGGGAGGGGCATGGGAGGATAAGAGAGAGGGCAGGTGGGGTTGGGAGGGGATAAGGAAGGGGGCTACAAAGTGAATAAATTGTAATAAATAAAAATAAAGTAAGAAAAAAGAACCCTAAAAAATATAAATGCATCTACATAATGTCACCATGGAAGAAAATAAAAATAATAAAAAAAAGAAGTGGGCCCACTCTTGCTATCTATTTTTCTGAATTAGCTACTTTCCTTATCGCTAAGACAATATAACTTAATAAAAGCAGCATACGTAAAGTTTTATTTGGCTCAGAGTTTGGGGACAGAGTCCATCATGCTAGGGAAGGAACAGAAGAAGGAGGGTAGGGTGACTAGTCATATGAGGTATTTCAGCTGATTTCTTTTTATTCAGTCCAGGGCTCCTGCCCATGGAATGTTGCCACCCACCCTAAGGGTAGGAGCCACCCACATCACTTAAACCTTGTGGAAAATGCCCCACTGATGTGCCTAGATATTTCTTTCAAGTTGATAATGAAGATCAGTCCCTGTAGCCATATACATGTAGGTTTAGCTCTGAGACATGAATTCACATGAAATCTAAAAAGGAATCCTGTCAGGATGAAAGTGATACACAATAATGCTATGAAAAGTTCTTGAAACATAGCCAGGCCTGGCCCCTCATCTCAGTAATTGGGAAGTTACAGGGAATTTTAATTGGTATGTGAAGGAATATCTTCCAGTCAATAGGAAAGTAAAAGCTAGGCCTTGTTGACCTTGGCAGGGGAGTGCCAGTCATGGTGAAGCCAGACAGTCTTGTAAAGTTACTAGGCAACATCGTGGTTTGTTAGGAACTGTAGAGCTAGAGGGTTTGAAGAGACACACATAAATCTTTAGAACAGAGGTGGCTAGACGGTTTTGAAGTCAGTAGGTAAGTAACATTAGAAATCTGAGCAGATTTTAACATTTTTCTAGACTATTTTCTATGTTCACTTTTAGCAGATTTTGTGGGATAAGATACACTCTTCCACTTTATCCTTAAACAGAGAGACGAGATAACCCTGTGCAGGTCACCTAGCTGTTTCACATTATTTACATCACACAAACACTTCCTTTGTGAACTGTCATGAACATCATCTAGAAATGTAATGGTCTCCCCCAAAGTTCCCTTCTTACCTGACAGCCATGAAGAAGAGCATGAGAGAACAGGCTGAGGGGTCGCTATGGGCAGCTGGATCTCTAGCTATGTCTCACACAGTAATTTTAATGAGTGTTAGTCACTTTTCCTGTTGTGTATACTGAGCAACAAAATGATAACAATGAAAGAAAACAAATAAGGGGTTTAATCTGGCTCACAGTTCCAGGGTACACTCAGAGAAGTCACGGTGGAGGAGCTGTGGAAGCTGGTGACACTGCACCTGCAGTCAGGAAGCAATGGGAGATAGATGATCACACTCAGTTAAGCCTTTGCCACTTTATGCAGTCCAGGACGCCAGATTTGTAAAGCTAAAGGATGAGGAATGAGGTCTTATGAGAATGAGGAATGAGGTCCAAGACACTTAAGATGAGTCTTCCCTCCTCAATTAACCTAATCAAGAAAACCCTTCACAGACACGACCAGAGATTTGTCTTCAAGATGATTTTATTGCTTACATGTGTACACTCACTCGTGTGCGTGTGTGTGTGTGTGCCCATGCGCTGGTCCCTGGTCAGAGGGGGATAGTGGGTATCATGCTTTATTACTCTGCCTTATTTCCGTGAGACAGGGCATCTCTTTCAACCTGGAGCTTGCCTTTTCAGCTAGCCTGGCTGGCCAGCAAGACCAAGCAATCCTGCTTCTTGAGTCACCACAAAGACCTGGGGTTACAAGAGTGTGCTGTTCATGTTCCACTGTTTTACATGAGTTCTGTGAATCCAAACACAGTTCCTCATGCTTGTAGAGGAAGCACTCTTGCCTCCTGCATATCTTCTCAACCCTCCAGGTGTTCCCAGAGCCTGTCAGATTGGCAAACATTATGAACCCTCGCAGAGAGTAACTAGTTCCAGCATACCAGGAAAGTTACTTTTCCTCTGAAATACCAAAGTCTAAACCCTAATTTAATGAGTTCAAGAAAAAGATTCAAGGGAATGGTGACAAGACAACCCAACAATTCATTCATTTATTCAGCAAATGCTCATTTGAAAGGTTCATTAACACATAGTTCAAAGGAGATCACAGATTTCTTGACTCAGAGATAACCAGAAAAAGAAGCCGAGCTAATGGAGATGTGATTGGAGAAAGAAAGCCTTATTGTTGAAGTGAGAATGTGACTGCAGTGCTGTTGCTGTTATTGGTAATGATAGATCCAGGACAGCGACTTCTAGAAAAATTCCTGCTATTGTACACTAAGAGAATGGTAATGATTGGATATTATACCTGTACCATTATAGAAAATGAGTGCTTGAGGCCAGACATGATTTGGAAGGAGTGGTGGGAGCAGAATATTGCCATCATAGTAAATCTGTAAAGGCCAACCCTGAATTGGGGTGTGTGGCAATATGAACAACATGAAAGTAGATAGCTGGGCTAAGATGAAGAATTAGGAACTAAGACACCAAAGATTTTATCTGTAGAGAGAAAACAATGCCTAAATCAGAAACTAAAATCTTCAAAAAGGTTGCAGATCACTAAAACCAGTTCAAGGAATGATGAGCCGATGCCCCTGAGAGAGATGAGCCACAGGGGCACTGCACTGGTTTTAGCATTCAACTTTTTTTAAATTTAAATT